>CABHPP010123404.1:0-19941 GCA_902168425.1 Peromyscus attwateri | reverse complement strand
GTGCAACTCTCTCTCTCTCTCTCTCTCTCTCTCTCTCTCTCTCTCTCTCTCTCTCTCTCTCTGTGTGTGTGTGTGTGTGTGTGTGTGAAGGCTCGAAGCCTTTGAGACAGGGTTTCTCACTGAACCCAGAACTTGGTGGTTCAGTTAGGCTGGCTGACTACTAAGCTCCAGCGAGCTCCTCTTGTCTCTGCCTCCTTAGCACTGGGATTGCTGACATACTTTGCCATGCCTGGCTTTTTATGTGGACACCAGGGAAGCTGATTCAGGTTCTCGCATTTGCCGAGCAGGCACTTTACCCACTGAGTTGTCTTCCCAGCCCCAATATTTGTTTCTAAGAGAGTGGATGTGTGCTTCATCGGCAAGAGCTGGAGGACAGTTAGGCTGGCTTTTTGGCTTCTTCTGGAGCCATGCTATGTCTTCCTGTTGTGACTACTTCTCCCCAACTGGTGATTTGTGCAGAAGGAGATGGAGCATCTCTTTAGATGTCTGTTTGTTATAGTTTCCTCCATGTTGAGTGGCAGAGAGGTTTTTCTCTTCACTAGAAGTGTCTGTCTTTTAATTTGGACTTTAGAGAGTAGCCATGAATTAACCCATCAAAGGAGTGCTGTGAAATGGGTCTATGACCCTGGCATGAGGTTTTAATAATAATGATTACTAGATTGTGGATAAGGATTAAAAGAAGTTGTCCAAAGTCAAGATGCATTCTTCAAGTCAGAGTTGGAGAGAACAAAACAGGCCCATGATGAAGGTCAAGGAGTCACCCTATTGCAGAGCCAAAGAAATTGCTGACTCAGTAGAATATTGCCTTTGATGCTTCTGCTCCAGGGACTTTCTCTTTAATGGGGGGTAATTAATTATCATCATCCACTCTTACTTAGTAATAATCTTTTACAAGCACTTGGGCATTCCAGATGCATGCTGTTGTCTAATATCCAAGCTGGAGGGACGTGGTTCTTGGTGGATGAAAACTGCATCCCTGGAGAGCTTCTGCCTTGAGGCACACCTCCCCCAAGACTCTGACTCACTAGTTGTGTGGATCACTGAGATTTGGATGCTCTCAGCAAGTGTGGGGAATCCTGGACACACACATGCAGAATGACATGGAGTGGAGACAGTCTGGTTCTTTGCTAGAGGAGAGAGGCACACATGAGAAATTCTGGCAGTGGTTGAAGGGGGGTAATGTGAGATGGGTTAGCCTCACTTTGGTCTCTGCTGCACACGAACACCCATGGCCCAGTCAGTCGCCTTCTTGAGGTAGCTCTTCAGTGTCAGCTGGGCTTTTGCTCTGGACCGCACTCAGCTGTTCCTGGAGAAGACTGACACCATCAACCTGAAAGGTAGAGAGCATTTCAGGGACAGGTGCAATGTAAAAGCCAGCTATTAAGGGTGATTTTAGGTTTGTGCCTTGAACTAGTGTTGCAGGAACTCGCCCCTCTGCCTATGGCTTTGTCCTTGACATTTTTTTTAAAGTTGAAAGGACATTCAATCTTATGAATGTTCATGAGGAGAAGCAGGACGGGAAGTGATAATTGATATTTAGAAAACATTGAACTCCTCAGCTGGTCTGCTAAGACACATCACTGCATCATTCAACTTAAGCCCCACTATGGATCTTTGAGGCTGTACAGTTCATTTACAGATAAAGAGGCTTGAAGAAATTTTGAGGAATTAAGCCAAAGGGTTCAAAGGGCTCTGTCCACTCTGTAAGACCCTTTTGAGGTAGGACACTTAAGAGTATGTCCAAAGCTAGGAATAAAGCCAGACGGGCCCTGCCTGCACTGTTAGTCTGCGTATCCCACCTTTCTCTCTCTTTGTAACCCTAAATGGTTTTCAAATAGAAGAAAACAGAAAAAACAAAATGGCCGGCGTGACCTCCTCTAACCCCACCCGGCATTCTTGATGCAATACCCCTCCTCCTCTTTCCACCTTCCTTCTGGGTGTTGCTTAGCTCTGTGCTGCAGCCTTGGAGCACACTTCTCTCCTCCTGAAAATGACGACAGCCAGTTTCTGGGTCCTCCAGCTGCCAAGCTCCTGGTGACAGGAAAATCAGAGGAGGAGCATGGGCTGCCAGGCTGTGTCAGGTACCTGAGATCCAGCCGGGGAGATGAAAGGAGTGCCCTGCCCCGAGAGTCTCTTGGACTACTGCTAAAGTCGAATTCCAGAGATAAAGTCCTTACATTCTTGCCATCAGCTCTCCTTGACCGAGGGAGCCTGCTGATGTCAGTCTTTGGAGGAGAGGGAAGAGCTGCTCAGGGCAGCATTGACCTGGGTGCTCTCCTGCAGCCATACTAATGGTTCTTGGCTCTAGAAAATACACCCCTTCTCCATTGTCCTGTCTCTCTCCTTAGTTGCTGTTTTATCTCATCACATGTACATCAGACATGTAGAATGAGAAGTCACCTTGGAAGTGGTCCTCCAGTCCCAGTCATTTGAGCCATCCCAGCTGAGGCACAAAGCCTGGTGAGACAGAGAATACCCTTCCTCCGTCCATTTCGAATCTCTGACCCTCTGAACCTGAAGGCCGTGATACAGTGGAGGCTGTTCTGTATTCTCACTTCTACTTCAAGATTGCTTCGCAGAAATACGTGTCAGAAAAGCACGTAACATGTACATCTACATGGAAGACATGTCTTGAGTTGGAGAGAGAAAAAGGGGGAGATGATAGATAGATGATGGATAGATAGATAGGTAGATAGATAGAACAGAGACAGAGAGACATACAGAGAGACAGAGAGATGGAGGACAGAGAGACAAGGAGAGGAGATAAAGACTCAGAGAGAAAGACAAAGGAAGGAGATAAGACAGAGGTGGGGAGGTAAGACAAGAATTTCACTTGAGAGGTATGTTACTAAGATACTAAGATACTAAGGTTAATGACAGAAGACCAAGTGTCATTTCATAGCTTCCAGAACAGGTGCCCTAGTGTGAGCACCAACAGGTACAGGCACAGCTGGGATTCCAGACTTTCAAGCCAACATGTGGAGCAGAGTGTGTTATGGAACTGACTTTTCCTTTCTTTATTGCAACATCATCACCATCATCTAAAGAGGCAGGCTGTCTTGGCTCCTATATCATGGAGGCAGGTTTATACACCATGTGGCAATATCTTGAGAAGAGGTGTAGTTGGTGGGCCATGCCAACTCTCTAAATTTGAAGCATTTATTATCTCCAAAGTCTAGACTGCCAGCAGTTTCCTCACCAAAAAAAGCCACTTTCATAAGCACTTTGTGCCCATGGCCACGCCCCACGATCTGCAGGGCTGATGATGTGTACGGCTGCCTCGTTGCGATGTGTTCCCTACAGGAGTTCCCGAGCCAAGAATTCTGCTAAGGATTTCACAAGTGTGTTCCATCTCCACAACAAGAGTCCCGTCTTTCGGAAGCTAAAGAGGTTAGCCTCTCATCTAAGGGCAAACCTGAGCACACAGCTCAAAGACCCACTCTTTTCACCTGACTGCTGGGGAGCCCTTCCCTGGAAGAATGAAGTCATTGCGCATCAAGGTTCTCATCTAGTTACGTGCTTTTCTGACACGTATTTCTGCGAAGCAAACTTGAAGTAGTGAGAATACAGAACAGCCTCCACTGTATCACGGCCTTCAGGTTCAGAGGGTCAGAGATTCGAAATGGACGGAGGAAGGGTATTCTCTGTCTCACCAGGCTTTGTGCCTCAGCTGGGATGGCTCAAATGGCTGGGACTGGAGGACCACTTCCAAGGTGACTTCTCGTTCTACATGTCTGACGTCTTGGCTGGGATGGTGTCACTTGGAGCACCTATTTGTGACATATTTGGAATCACAGTTGCAGCACAGTGGGAACTCGGACGTGAACATCCAATGCTCCAAGGGGGAGTGACCCAGTGAATGACTTGGGCCTCCCTGGCTCTTTACAACCTGGCTTTGGGCATCATCTAGCCATGTTCTTCTAATATTACATACCTGCTCATGTTTCTGGTGAAGGGACATCCCCCTCCCGTAACTCAGTAGAGGATTGTCAAAGAATTTGTACATATTTGAAAACCACTAGTTGTGTAGGAATTCTGGGTCAGTAAATTCTGTGGGCTGAATGAATTGAGATCCTTAATATATGCAGAGGCCTACGCTAGTTTGTTTCTCATTTAGAGAGTTAAAAGACTGGGACAACAATTTGTGCCTTCATTTGGCTGAAGTAATTATTTTCCCTGTCACCAAGAAAGAGTAGGTAACAGCTCAGGGCAGAAGGGCAGCTGGGTACCACCCACCAATGAGATGTTGGCTGAAGAGGACTCAAAAAGCCCTGCCACATGAGATGTCATTTAGATTTGGGGTCAGTTCACTGAATCCAAGTCTTTCCTTTATAGTTGGCAAGTCTGAGGCCACCAAAGGGAAAAGTCTAGTCCAAGGCAATGTCATTCAGTCTGGTGGCCTCTAGCCTCTTGTGTCTATGTGGGTTGAAAGGAACTGAGATGAAGAGCTTCGTTCTCGATCACACTAGCTGGTTTTTGGGGCTCACGTGGCACGTGTTACTGGTGGGCACACGACCGGGTAGAGAAGATAACTAACATACCCACAACTGCAGATCCAGCTCATGGGCCGCACTGGTCCACAGGCACACAAGCTGCTGGCTTTGGAGGGAACTCTAGTCAGGAGTGCCTTGTCTTCTGTTGTCCAGGCCTCAGAACTTCCCCCAGGGAGGCTGTAGGTAGCTGGGGCTGACTGTCAGTAGAGACTCAGAGCCCCTCTACATCCCTGAGCCTGCCTTCCCTTTTTGCCTGTCACTTTGGTCTGGCTGACTCTGATTAGACAGGTGACCGAGTTTGTGGCGAGAGGCTAAGGGCTTGGCTGATTGGAGGCAGTATGGCTGACCCCGAGGAGAGGGACTCCTGATTAGGGATTCAAAGGACCTGGGAGAGAAATCTCTCTGGCAACAGCACAGCAGGGACAGGTGTGATAAGACCCCAGCCAGGAGAGGGAGGATGCCCTCTTCTCACAGGGCCAGAGAGCTACACAATCCCAACTTCTGGCTACACTCCCAGTGGGCAGGAGAGCACTAACCTGCCTCAGCCCTTCTCTCTTTGTATAGCAGCCCAGCTTGGATAAGGGACCAAAGCCAGTTCCAGTCCCTTCACAAGTTTGTGGAAGACAAACTTGTGAGACACCGGACACTAACACTGCCCGCTCTTTGGGGCAAGCACTACCTCCCCTCCCGTCTGTGATAGCGGGGGTGGGAAGGACATTATCACCCAACCTCCCTATTCCACTGCCAGGCACTACCAAGGCCTCCCTGGCCCTGTGCCTACTCTGAAGTAGGGCAGCAGAGGTTTGAGTCTTGCCTACTGACCCCAGGTCCACTCCCAACCCCACATGTGATTTGGCCAAGTTGACTGTCTTTTTGGATTTCAGTTTCTCATCTATAAAGTGAAGAGGAATGGACCCCGCGAGTATTTCTCATAGATGACTGTGCTGTGCAGCTTCCCAAGGATCATGCTAGATAAAGGGCAGGTGTGACTCCCCAGGTCTGAGCGGGACCTGAGACTCCATATTTCTGTTAGGATCCCAAGGCTGCTTCTGCTGCCTGTCCACAGAGGCAAGGATCTGGGGCTGTTGGTGTGTGTGTGTGTGTGTGTGTGTGTGTGTGTGTGTGTGTGTGTGTGGTGGCTTCTGTAAAGACAGAAATGTGTTTGTGTTCTTCAGTATGGAAGCCACCGGCTATAGGTGGCTATTGAGCGTCTGAAATGTGGCTGGTGAGTCTGAGGAACTGGCTTTTTGGTTTTACCTAGTTTCGATTAACAGAGTGGCCAGTGGCTACCATATTGGATGGCACAGCATGGGTACTCTCTAAGACATTCCAATTAATAGCTGTGTGGATTTCGACAGGTCATTTAATTCCCCAGACTCACAGTACTGGGGAATTTCCCACTAGTACAAATAAAAACAAAAAGATAATGTTTCCTGTTTATTAGGGATGCTGTTAGAATAGTTTGTAGTCTGGGCAGATGTGTATTACGTAGTTATAATATTATTATCACTGTTACTACTATTGCTATTTTACAGGGGAGTAGTGGGAAGAAGAAGACATTGAAGTTAGAAAAATTGTGTCAAAAATCCCATATCTAGTTAGTTCTTGTTTTGGGCCTCTGTGAGCTTTGGTCTCATCATCTCTACATAACATCTTTCCAGGACGGAGAATAGTAAATGCATTAAAAGTTAAGCAGTTACAGGCACAGTTCCCAGGATAGAAGAGGGACTCAGTTGATGTTAGCACGTACAGTCAAACACCATCCCACCACTCTGGGAGGGCTGGGGTTCAAATCCTGGCCCTTAGTAGCTGTGTGTTCTGGGGATACCTATTTAATCTCCTTTCCTTGGTTTTTTGTCTGCTAGAGGAAAATCAGAATGCTTATCCAGGAGAGCCTAGTCATTGCGTTTGCCAATCAGCAAGTGGCGAGTGAGTTCCGTGTGTATTCTGTTAGGAGCTTGATAAATAACGACAAATAGAACCAGAAACTAACCCTGGCCATCTCCTCCATCCTATTCTGTGCTAAGCCAAATTCACGTGGTGCTGAGGGTGGGTGACAATGAGGGTTTGTAACTGGGGGGGGGCGGGGGCGGAGGTGAGACCACTGTGAAGAAGGGACATACGGGAACGAGCGTATGTTTTCTGATTGGATGTTGGAAAGGAGACTGGAGAGCCTGGGTTGGAGATGCGAACGTGAGAGTTGTCTGCTCACAACCTTGTTGAGAAGCAACAGGAGGTCGTGTGCAAACGGTCGAGGGCAGCAGGTTTGGGAGGAGCTCAGGGCGTGGGCATCTCCTTCTCTGCCTTCTGGAGCTGCAGTCTCCCGTGTTGCCTGGGCAGAGGTCTCCCTAGATTGGGAACATTTCCCTGTTCTGGTTGAACTGATGTCATTGAATCTGAGCATGCCCAGTGTACCAGTTGGTGGATATTGTATTGAGCCCCAAATGAATAAAACATCCGCACAAACAGACTATGACATTGGGGAACGAGATCTCTTTAGAAAAGGTATTTATTTATGATTAATGTGTGTGGCGGCGGCACGAGCATGCTGCAGTGTGTGTGCATGTGAAGACAAGACATAGAACAACTTTCAGAAGTTGATTCTCCTCTTCTACTGTGGGATCAAACTCAGGTCATCAGACTTGGTGGTAAATTCCTTTACCCACGGAGCCACCTCTCTGGCCCCAGGAATGAGCTTCCCCCTTTACAGTCTGTACTGATCAATTATCACCAAGCTGTCACCTCTGCCAAGGAGACAGCTTATGGTGGTGATGTTTGTTTCATAGCTGCTGTCAATCCAAACATCTGATTTCCTTCACCAGGAAAGGTTTTGGGTGGGAACTTGTCTGGTACCCCTGTGACTACACAACCACCTGATGCTGCTCACGTGTGGAGATGAAGCTAAGCCACTTGACAGCCCCCAGGAGGAATGCCACAGGGAAGGGACAGTTTGCTTAGCCTGACAGAGCCCCAATTTGACAGTCACCTCATCTCAGATTCAAATACTCCTGGACAATTTGCAAAGGAACCGATTGACACTGGCTAATGTGTACGGCATACCAAACCAGACCAAACAAGATACTTTTTAATATTTGCTGAGAGTGTTTGGCCCCTTTCATGGGGAGATCTCACTTTTGTTACCACTTACAGGACATAATGAAACACATGCTTATCATTAGCATCAAACTTCCAGAGCTTGGATAGCAACCTTGCAGTTTTTGCTCATAAGTATGTGGAGCTCTTTTGGCTGATGGGTGTTTTTGATTTTCTTTGCATACCCTGGGATATAAATGTCAATTTAATCTAATCCCAACCCAGTTTACTTTGTCTTCGAATTTAAATGTAAATGTCTGACTTTCATAATAGTGAAGATTTACTTTAAATTTAATTTTAAGTTCTAGTATGTTTCAAGTGCCTTTGAATATAAATGTAAAATTTAGTTTAAATGTCATCTTGCCAGGAACGTGTGATTAAGGCAGATATGCTGTTTGGAGAACTGACGTTTGCTATTAAAAAGAGCTTAATGTTTGTGAAAATGAAAAATGATAATTTAAATACAATAAAAAACAGAAATGGCTAAAATAATATTTTCCATTACCAACAACATGCCAAAATGAAAAGGAGTAATTGGGATTTATTGACTTGGTTGATATTATCAGAAAAACCTTTGCTTTGCAACAAAGGCAAATTGTCCCTTTTTAGTAAATCAGCCAAGCAACTAGCAAATGTTTTTTTAAAATCTTTCTATTTAAAAAAATTGAAGGCTTGGTGTGGTGGTGCACACCTTTAATCCCAGCACTCAGGAGGCAGAGGCAGATGGATCTTTGTGACTTTGAGGCCAGCCTGGTCTAGAGAGGTCCAGGACAGCCAGGGCTACACAGAGAAACTATGTCTCAAAACAAACAAACAAACAAACAAACAAACAAACAAACAAAAAACCTAAAGAAAATTAAGATAAAATAAAAAAATAAATTGAAAAATATTTTTTGGATTATAATATAATTACATCATTTTCCCCATCCTTTCCTCCCTCGAAGCCATCCCAATCTACTCACTCTTTCCTTTTTTTCAAATTCATGACTTCTTTTTCCTTAATTGTTGTTACACCACACACACACACACACACACACACACACACACACACACTCCTAAATACATGAAAACAACCCACTCAGGCTCTATAATGTTACTGGCATGTATGTTTTCAGGGCTGACCATTGGGTATTGGTCAGCCAATTGGTGAGCTCTTCCCTGGAGAAGACCATTTCTCCCCTCTCATCGTTCCTTGGTTGCCTGTGGTTCTTTGTTCCGGTTGCCTGTGGTTCTTGTGAGCTTTCCACTATCCACATTAGCATGTCTATTGGTGGTGTCCTTGTTCAGCTCCTGTTTAGACAGCCATATTGGTGAGACATCATGGGTGTAGCTTCTGACATTTCTTTTTTCTTTCTTTCTTTTTAAGATTTATTTATTATATATACAGTATTCTTCCTGCATGTGTGCCTGCAGGCCAGAAGAGGGCACCAGATTTCATGATAGATGGTTGTGAGCCACCATGCAGGTGCTGGGAATTGAACTCAAGACCTTTGGGAGGGCAGCAAGGGCTCTTAACCTCCGAGCCATCTCTCCAGCCCTGCTACTGACATTTCTAAAAGCCACACTCTCACAGCAAACCCCCTGTTCCTTTAGCTCTTACAATCTTTCCATCCTCCTTTTCCCCAGTGACTCCTGAGCATTGGGTGCAAGAGTTGTCTGTAGATGTATCGTTCGGTACCAGGATCCACTGCTCTGCATTTTGATTGGCTATGGTTTGCTGTGATTTTTTTTTTTTTTGTCTGTTGCAAAGAGAAGTTTTCTTCATCAGGGTAGAGAGTACGCTTATCTGGGGATGTAAGGACAAATACTTAGAATGTAGTTAGGGATTGTCACTAAGCTTGATGAAATTTTAGCATGCTTTCCCAATAGCCACTCTACCCTGGTTTATCACTCTAGCCATGTTTTAAAAAGAACTATTCTTGTCTCTCTTGCTTCTAATGGCCTTTTCCTCAGTGTGGAGAGGCTCTTCTGGGCATGCTCAGATCCCACTCTCATTTTAATTGTGCCTTTCCCTGCTGTGGAGTTGATATATATTTCCAATTAGCTCTTAATTTAACTAAAATATATTAACTTTAAAAACTACTCAAAATCAAGCAGAACTATAAACAATATTCATTGGAAATGTAATTTAAAGTTTAATTTCCATTCAAATCACCTAAAAGAAATCAGAATTAGTGAGGAAAAAAATCCCTCTCTGAAAACTAGAGTATGCCAAGAAATTTTTGTGGAAAACATGCAGAATAATGGAAAGGATAGATATTCCATTAGGCATCATGATGTGGATTTCGGGAGGTTGGGGAGGTGGTCACTTTAGGTATCATGATGTGGATTTTGGGAGGTGGTCACTTTAGGTATCATGATGTAGATTTTGGAAGGTTGAGGAGGTGGCCACTTAGCAAAGTGACCTAAGAAGTGCTTCCCTGGGATTTGGCTTTTGGCAAATTGGTCTTTCAGGGAGTTCATTTCTAAACCTGGGCATTCTTTGAAACTGTTTTCACTGAACTGAAGGATGTCACTCACCTTTACATTTTCCTCTGGGGTTCTCTAGAGTCCCCTGATCCCCAAATCCCTAAAACTCTCCAGGTGGGTCCAGATTCACCTTGAAAGTCCTGATACAGGTGTAGAAAGTCGAGGTCAGATTCTTTTACCCCTTTCTAGGCTCTACCATGTCAAAAGAGAGGGCTTTGAAAGGGTCCAAGAGACGTGTGGCATCCTTGGCACCTCAGTGACCAGGCTCTGAGAGGTGTTGGATGATAGACTAGAATCCCATCTATGAGTAAGAAAGGCAAGTTAAGGCCTCTAATTCTCACTCTGTTGGGACTGTAAGAGCGCCAAGTCCAGGATCTCTCAGCCTTAGCACTGTGGATATCCTGTACTGGTCATGCTTTAATTTGGGGATGGTCCTGTGTGGGGGAAGATTTTTGGCAACATCTCTAGTTTTGTTCATTAGATTCTTTTCTTTGTCCATACCTCCTCCTCCTCCTCTTCCTCCTCCTCCTCATCCTCCTCCTCATCCTCATTCTCCTCCACCTCCTCCTCCTTCTTCTTCCCCTTCCAGCTCTTCCTGTGTCCTTGTGGCCTCCCACTCTTTTTTTTTTTTTTTTTTTTTTTTTTTGGTTTTTCGAGACAGGGTTTCTCTGTGTAGCTTTGCGCCTTTCCTGGAGCTCACTCTGTAGCCCAGGCTGGCCTCGAACTCACAGAGATCCGCCTGCCTCTGCCTCCCGAGTGCTGGGATTAAAGGCATGCGCCACCAACGCCCGGCAGGCCTCCCCCTCATCCTCCTCCTCATCCTCATTCTCCTCCACATTATTCTTATATACACATACACACACATGCATGCATGTTCACACACACTTGCACACACACACACACACACACACACACACACACACACAGAGGTAAATACAACCTATTGAGTTCATTTAACGTTGCTTATATGCACATGGGGTTAGGGCTGTTCATTTAGGATTGGATAACCTACCAGGAAGCTCATCCCTGGAGAAGGTAAATCCCTGTTGTTGAAGACACTATACCCTTCAGACACAGGACTCAGAAGAACTGAGTAGGAATTGACCAGGAAGCCTCTTGTCTGAGGACTAGCTCTCATCGTACAAGAAGGTGCTTCGTAAGCTGCTGCAGGAGAAAAGGTATGAACCACAAAGACCAGCATGGTGAGATACCCTCAAGGGCACAAGCGACACAGCTTGGAGGTAACCACCAGCTCTCTAGCTGGCCCGTCCATTAGATTCAAACATTCACGACTCATGACAGTCTGCAGTGCCTCCAGAGATGGTCATGTATTTCTTGGAGGAAAAATAACTCCTGCTTGAAAGTCATTGATCTGCTTCCCCATGTGATCTAGAACTTTCCTTTATGTCGTACATCATCCGCCTTCAAAACACTTCAGGAGCCTCAGAAGTCACCTCACTTCAGTTGGTTATCCTGGAAGCAGTTCCTCTGGCACCACGAGACAGGTACAGGCGTCGATGCACCAAGTTTAGTTCCTGGTTTTGTAGGTCAGCAAGGGTGACCTGGGAAAATCTGTAAGGTAGTTCAGCTTGTTTCTAGCCATGTCCTAATCCCATTCTGTAGCTTTACCGGAAGGACTCAGAGCACATGCATCGAAAACATTTAGCCCTTCCACGTGTTTGTCAACTGTGTTCAATTTGCTGAACTCAAACCCATCAGCTTCAGCGTTCTCTCCTTGGCTGTACTTCCCTGAGACACGCAACTTGTTGGATCCATGGATCTCACCACAGCCAAGAAATCCAGCCCTTGAAGGCAACGGCTCAATTCTCACTTCTTTTTAGCAGAGGAAGCTCCACAAACCCCACTCCTTCTCAGTCAGCTCCAAGATGACAATACATTACAGTTTAAGGGGTGTTCACCGTTAAGTCAGTGTGAAGCTGGGTGAAAATAGGACGCAGGGCTGGTCCCACGATGAGGCCAGAGACCTTCTAACAGGCTTCCTCAGGGAGCTTTGCTCCTATGGCTGCTGCTATGGGCACCATAGTGAGGTAACCATGTTAGAAGTGGCAGATGAATGACATAGAAAAAGCACGCATTTTTTTCTCTAGCACTGGGCACCCCAGGAGGGGCAGGCTGGGAGATGGAGGCCACACTGTACTTGACATCTTTTTCTTTACCAGGTGCTCATTTGGAATCGGTTCCTCACACTTTCCAGGAAGTACAAATGTGATACAAATCCTTGAGTCTAGAGATCTGAGATGCCACCTGATTACTCAGAACAGCCAGCATCTTCTGGGCAGTTAAAAAGGGCACTGGTGTCAGGGAGCTGGCTGACATCCCTGTGAGACTTTCTAACCTCTTCCTCCTTGCAGAGGTCGAGAGCTGCGCTCACCTCAGATGCCTCAACTCAAGGCATTGGATACAGCTCAATTGCTCCTGTCGGTTTTATGCCTGGACAATTGAAGTCCCAAGGATTGCTACCTTATATCTGGGGAGATATTATGAGTCACAGTGCTGGGCATTCATCTGTCTGGTCCAGAAAGACTCCCTGACACTGATGTCATGTTCTGCAGGGTGACAAGACCTAGGGAATTTTCTTGAGTAGATTTTGTATAGTTAAGAACATTTTTCTTAAAGTGACAGAGCCGACGCTTGCCTCTTCTTGGGGTAACGTAGAAGGAATGAGATCAAAATGGCTCTCATTTGAAAGAGCAGCCTCCCAGCGCCCTACTCAGGACATACTGAAGCCACGGGCAGTGTCGTGACTTGCACACCAGGCAGTCCTGCCTGCCATTTCCCAATCAGGAGGGCCTGTTAGCCAAGGGGATTAGAGAAGATTGTTTAAACACGGGGCTCTTGCGTCTGGCCTAAGGCTCCTTGCAATTTAATCTGAGACAGCCTCTTGATTTATGGCTCTAAATTGTACCGAGTGCCCTGAATCACCAGTGCCTGTCCTTTGCAAGGTTTGCAAGATAGGAGCTCCCTAGGAGGCTTCCCCGGGCCAGAGACAAAGAGCAAGTCTGTTCTTTCTAAGTCTCTGAAAAGGTGGGTAGAGACTCTGGAGGCCATCCCTGGGAAGCTTGGGATGAGGGAGGATGAGGGCAAAGACTTTTCTAAGGTTAGTTCTGTTTTCTGACTTGGGATAAGAAGAAGCGAAAGGTGGGGGAGGGGCCAAGTCTATTGCAGTTTGAGGTGGCTGGCCAGGAGTAGCCTCTACTCTCTGTGGAAGGTCGCCTTTGTACTAAAAGCTCAACACAAATGTGATCATTCTAGAAGCATTGAGTCCTGTTGGCTGGAGGGGATGTCCTTACTGGCTTTTCTGGTTCAGTCACTTGATCGCGCTATAGCGTGTAATCAAACTTTTCCTAAAGAACCATTGGGGTTCAAGGATTTCATAACCCCAGGCAAAGCCGAAGAAACTGAGAGGCCAGGCAGCCCATGTAGTCATCCTCAAGTCAGAAGACTGGAGAACTGGAGAAGCCTTGTGACCTTCTCATCAATCTATGTGAGGTTGGAGTAGAGAGCAGAAGTCCTTCCTCCTAGTTTTAAACCTCTTCAGAGAATTCCCATCATACACTCCACTTCCACCCGAGTCCCTGGGAATGGTGACCGCTTCCGGTAGCTTTCTCGCTTCTGTACAGCAGTCTTTACCTTTGGTAGTGATAGTGAGCCACGCAGAACAGTGTTGTCTGTATGTAATCCATGGCTCCTTAAACTGTGGGTCATGACTCCATTTCAGGTCTCCTAGCCAAATGTGGGGATTGTGGGATACTTTGACAACAGGACGAGGTTTCTGAAGGTCCAACATCCAAAAATTCTCTGAAAATTAAACATCACGAATGTGAGGTGCTTCTGGGAGTGATTGTTGGTGTTGTATGCATGGCTCCTCTGCAGCTGTGGTTCTGAACATATACCATGTACTTTCTTCTATGTATGTCCTCACATTGCCCATCACCTGCCTGGGATGTTGTATGTACATGCAACATTTGTGGTTCTCATATTTCTTTAATTATGGCAGGCAAGTGCTTATAATATTTTTAGCATCGCTCCTCAGTGTGGATCGAATCAATAATTCTTCATATTGCATTATGTTAGAATGTCTGATTTTAAAACTTTCTGTTAGAGTTATTGACATTTCAGGAAAATTTTGTTGAATGAATTTTAGCTTGGGATTAGGAAAGAATTCCCAACAATTTCTAAAATGGCCCTAAACATACTTCTGCCATTTTCTACTACATATTTCTGTGAAGTGGTGTTTTCAGGATTGATGATTATAAAATCTAAATATTGAGCCCCTCTGGAAAATGTTGAAGATGCTGTATATCCCACAGGTATCAAATGGCTAGCCAAAACTTAATGCTTTATGTAAAAAACAAATAAGCACATACATTTCATTAGTTTGCAAATTTGTACTAGTCTTTAGTAAATTATAAAATTATATGTATACCAAAGAATTGTTTTAAAACACATTTACTTATGACTTAGAACAAGTAAATGTTTGATTTGTATATATGCTTTAAATACTATACACCTGGGGTTTCATACAATTTTTTTTTAGTTAAAGGGGTCATGAATAGGACAAGTTTAAGAAAGCTGGTGTGTGTTTTCCTTTGTGTTTCAGAATATTGAGTTACTCATCACTCATAACATTGATTGAATTACGTTTGTTGAGTTATCCTCTCAGCAACAGTGACTGAAGACTGAGCTCTGTCTGTCAAGGGAGGTGCTCAGAGTTCTGTACATGATATTCCCAATGTCACTCCAAGGGCTCTTTGGACAAACAAGAGCACAGAGTCTTGCAGAAATGTCTAATGACCAGGTTTGCACAGTTACACTTGGATTTGCATCGTATTCCTGCCTTTTCTAACCGGCACTGGATCTGCTGCCTTTGACTATGATGTTGGGCAACACTGTACACTTCTGTCTTAGTCCCACCTAGCTCCAGCATGAGCTCAAGTTAGTTCTAAGGTCAGGAATGATTTCTGCACTTTCTACAGGCCAGCTGCTTACAGACTGATTTTTCAATGTTTTGCATTCTCAATATTACCCTCTCTCCGTAAGAACTTTTTCTTTCCATCTCCCATGGGAGTTAGCATGCCCTTCAACTAAATAGCCACTAATATTTTAGGTCACAGGACACTATCAGAAGAGTTGACACTAAAGTGAGATGAGAAGGCCACATCCAAAGGCGGGATGTTCTTGTTTTTGTCTTCTAGGTCAAATAAACCCCTGTCAGTCATAATATAGCAAACATCCCCGGGCTTGTGGTATATGATGAGTACTCTAAGGTACCAAACCGGGAGACCTCAGAGGATGAAGATCACAGTGGTTCTTGAAGAAGCTTAACATCCCACATATTCCTTGATATGGCCCTACCTTACCTTTTTGATGACAATATCCAACCCCTCTTCCTACATGTGTGCTCAACATAAGCATTCGCTGTCCCCTACACTATTGTCCCCAGAGATTTTTATGTCTCTATGTTTCTTTCAGGGCATGAACGACACTTTGATGGAGGTGACGAGCTTAGTGGAGGAAACGGCAGTATTTGGGCATGCTCAGAGATTTGTAGGTCTGTGGTTTCCTGCCTTTTCTTTCTCAGTCATTTCAGGCATTTCATCCACTCTACCAAATGCATTCATCTCTGGTGTAGGTGTGTTTCTGGGGTTGTGCTAACCTGACATTTTTTTCACCAGCATTCCGGGTGCAGATGCAGAGAGATAGAGAGCCTGTGAGTGACAATTGGCTATTGTTTGGAAATCAATAGTTCTGGAGACTGGATGTTCATAGAGGAAGCCCATTTCTGCTTGCCTCCCTGAACGTTGAAGAGCTGGGAACCATGAGCAGGTGACTGAAGAAGCAGGTTAGTCTCTTGACCTAGATGCCCTAAGAATGGGTGAGTTTCTTTTTTTTTTTATTTTTATTTTTTTTACTTTTATTGATTCTTTGTGGATTTCACATCATACATTCCAATCCCACTTATCTCCCTGTCCCAATGTGACCATCCCCCCTCCCCCCAAAACAAAACAAAATTTAAAAGAAAAACCAAAAACCAAACAAACAAACAAACAAAAAAATGTGAAGAAACACATTCTGGAAGCTGCGGTGTGACAGTGAGTCCCACAGTTTACCCATTAGTCCATCCATTATTTTTTAAGTAGTCTGATTGTTCTTTATTTTATATCTAGAATCCACTTATGAGTGAGTACATACCATGATTGTCTTTCTGGGATTGGGTTACCTCACTCAGGATGATATTTTCTAGTTCCATCCATTTGCCTGCAAATTTCATGCTTTCATTATTTTTTTTCTGCTGAGTAGTACTCCATTGTGTATATGTACCACATTTTTTAATCCATTCTTCAGTTGATGGGCATCTAGGTTGTTTCCAGGTTCTGGCTATTACAAATAGTGCTGCTATGAACATAGCTGAGCATGTATCTTTGTGGTATGAATCAGCATCCTTTGGGTATATGCTCAAGAGTGGTATTGCTGGGTCTTGAGGTAGTTCAATTCCTAGTTTTCTGAGAAACCGCCATACTGATTTCCACAGTGGTTGTACAAGCTCACATTCCCACCAACAGTGGAGGAGTGTTCCCTTTGCTCCACATCCTCTCCAACATTGCCTGTCATTGATGTTTTTGATTGTAGCCATTCTGACAGGTGTAATGTGGTATCTCAGAGTCGTTTTGATTTGCATTTCTCTGATGATTAAGGATGTTGAGCATTTCTTTAGGTGTCTTTCAGCCATTTGTAATTCTTGTTTTGTGAATTCTCTGTTTAGCTCTTTAGCCCATTTTTTAATTGGATTGTTTAGTTTCTTTAGCCACTCAAATCCTGGACCGTTTTAAAATTGGGTGAGTGCCATTTCAATGCAAAGCAAAGCGAAAGTGGTAGAAGACCCTTCTGGAATGAATCATATGTGATAATGTGTTTTTAGCCATTCCCTTGGCCACGTGAGAACATAAGTCACAAGAATGGTTATGGTGACCCTGAGTGTTTTCACATTTATCCCTGAAGTTTTTCTGACTCTGCTGTTTTTTAAATTGTGTTCTCCTCTCGGATGGAGATTTCATTAGAGTGGGAGCTGTTCTTCAGGCAGGACCCAGAGCCTAGAGGAGCATGGGAAAGAGGGGAGGAGGTCAAAGCAGCAGGTTTCTCCTTGGACTTGGTGAGTATCTGGAGTTTGAAAGGGAACGTTCTGACCTTGTAAAAGAAACCCAACACTGAGGAGTGGCATCTCCTAATGGAGCCCTCACTGGTTAAGGGCTACAAACAGAGCCAACAGAGACCTCCATTTTCTTTAAAAGACATAGCAAGCCAAGTCTATATTTACATCTTGCTAAGACCCTGTTAAGACAGGACACATTTTCTTTCAATATTTTCTTATTGAGTTATAAATGTAACACAAGGTGGAGAGCAGAGCCAAAGGCTGATGGAATTTAAAGACTGAGTTCTGCAGTGCTAATGGAAGGATACAAGTGTTCTTTCATTAAGGCAGAAGAAGGGTATCTGGAGGAAGGAAATTATGGGCTTAAGGACATGTGGAGCATTGAGGATAAAACTGGCTAGAGACCAGAGGGCACGGCTGTAGGCTTTATTAGTTAGTAATCCTAAATGTTACTTTACTTTTGTTCAAAACACTTTCAAGAATTCTCTGAATTAAAAATACTTCCAAATATATTCTATCTATCTATCTATCTATCTATCTATCTATCTATCTATCTATCTACCTACCTATCTATCATCTATCTATCTATCTATCTATCTATCTCTATCTCTATCTCTCCCCACGTGCACACACACACACACACACACACACACACACACACACACACACAATACGTATACTTAAGTTACAATACAATCAATAATCACTTCAAATTACATGCAAATAGGAACATATATTCCAGGTCCCATGGCTTCAGAATGTGGAGGGAAGGCTCAGATAGAAGGCTGTATAGAAAACTAGAGAGGAGTATTGAGGCATCACTGGGCCTAAACCTCAGATCAATTAACTCTTGAAAAACCAAGTTTCACGTCTGAATGAAAAGTATTGCTCACTGAGCTCTGGTTCTAGGGTATAGAAGAGACCCTGGCTGTGTGTGGGGCTAGGCTGTCACGTGAGAAAGGCATCGTTTACATGAGAGAAGAAGTCATGTGGCAGAAGTACAGTTCAAGACTCCTTAGTGAAGAAATTTAAGGAAGAGTGTCCAGCCAAACAAAATCAAACCTCAAAAATCACAAGGCCAGCTGCCACTCCCCCGCCCCCACCCTAGGTGCTGTCAATAAAAGAAACTCAACTTTCTCGCACCAGAAGAGGGTGCTCTTGAACCAGGAAACATCATCAGGCACCCAGCTGCACAGCTATCCCCACACACACTCTTTGTGTAAGCACGTCGAGGTGCACAGAAAATGGCAGCCAGCATCCACACAAAGCCACCAAGAAGATAAAAACGGGAGATCAAGGCTATCCACAGGGAAAAATGCTCTGCCTGAATCACACACAAAGTAGGAGAAAACGTTCACAGGGATCCCGGCTGACTCAGTATCTGAAAGCCTCATTTGAAATTATGAAACAAGGCCTTTCAATCCTAAATTGCAAAGTTTAGAACAAAAATAGCTACCCCTTACATACTCAAGGAAAACGTGAAGTAAGAACGGAATGGAATCAGGAAAGCAATAGCAGGAAAAGCATCACTGAAAAAAATAAATGCTATCTTGATACCCATGGGGCAGCAAATCTCATCGGATATGAGACCTTGAGGAAATTCAGACAAGTTAGGAGAATAGAGATAAAGCAAGCGTGGAAAATAAAAGTCGGAAAGAAGCCAAGCAATAGAAGGAAGTCTTGGAAGACTCTAAAACAGAAAACACACAGTGAGAAATAACAAGGAGCTAAAGCTGTAGGCCACAATGAATTTCTAACAGGGATGAAGACCTGGAGCCACACTGTTAAAGAGCCACAGTATGCTTGCAAAAAGAAACCTGGAATGGTGTTGCCCAAGACTGGACTCGGAAAATACTGACAGAGAAACAATGACAGAAATCTAGATCTCCAGGCAAAAAGATCAAATGTACTGCAGAGGAAAGAAAATGACAATTTTTCATAGAACATCACAGAACAAAAAGAAAGTGTGATGTAAGGATTTTTCGCTTGCAGACCCTAGAGAATGCTGCACTCTGCAGGGCTCACTGTAGGGTAGGTTTCTATTCAGGACCGTTTGTCAAGCCTGACTAAAATCTTAACAAAAACTGGCCACATGTCTCAGTCTGTTCAGGTTTAACCAAAGCAAAACATTACAGACTGAGTAGGTTATACACATGTGAAATTACTTTCTCACAGTCATGGAGGATGGTAAGTCCGAGTTCAAGGTGCCTAAGTATATTCAATGCATTGTGAGGGTCCCCTGCTTGCTCATAGGTGGTGCTTACTGGCTGTTTCTTTACATGGTGCCAAGGACTAGCTATCTTGCTGGGAACCTCCTTCGTATGGGTAGAGCCTTCGCAACCTAATAATGTCCCACAGGCCTCCTTCCTAGTGTTTTCACCTTGAGGTTAAGATGTCAACCTCTAGATTTTACTGGGACATAAGAATTTGGTAAGTGCCAGGAAATAGCTGTTAGTGAGAAAAATTGTTTTTAATACTCCAGCCTGAAAATTACCAAGTACAACATCTCTTTGTTTAACAACCACAGCAAGGAGCCATAAGCAGAAACTGCAGAATTTCTCAAAACAATGATAGAAGGAAAATGTTCCTACCAGCATTTATGGCATATAATTAAGGCAATGATCTGACGAGACACCAAAACCAACAAGAAAGAGTTAAACAAACTTAGCTCACAACTCAAAGATGTAGAAAAACGATAAAGGGAGCCAGAAAGGA
>CABHPP010123403.1:9539-22167 GCA_902168425.1 Peromyscus attwateri | reverse complement strand
GACGCATTAGCCATTAGTACCAAGATACCAAATGTCCTTCCATTTAGAGGAGTTTCTCACAATTGCCTGATCCTGTTAATATGGAAATGAACTGAAAGCTGATAGGTTAGTCCCAGGGGCTGGGGTGGGCGTCTGCTAATGGCTGTAAGGTTAAGGGTGATGAAATTTTTCCGAAATTGGATTGTGGTCACCGGCTTCACATAAGAATACTAAAGCCATCATTTGAAATAGGTGGATTTTATGTTACATGGCTTTCATCCCAATAAAACCACCAAAGGAAGTGGGGGGTGCCACAAACGCACCAGTGTGGTGGAGGTCTTCCCTGGGCTCCATTTGAAAGGATGACAGGGTAGGATGGGGCAGGAATGAAACCCTGGCATCCCCCTCGGGAAGCCTGTAGCCCCTGCGCCAGCTTCTTGGAGGAATTTACCCGTCCTGAGCACTTGGTCTGCTCCTTGTGGACACGTTAATGGCCTTCAAGGATAGTTGTGGTTTCGAGAAACAGTCAAGGGGTGAGGGTTTTCTCTGAATTAGTTTCCATTAACTATCTTGTCAGCTCTGCTCCCTGAAGGCGATGGCCATGCTGATAGAATTTGTTTCAATCATTCGACAAATCTATGGAACCTGCCTCCCCCATTCTGGCCTTGCCCTTCCATGACAGGCCTCCTGTGCTGCTCTTACAAGTGATCACATCACTAACAGCCCTTCCTGCACACCTGGCTTGGACACTTTAGACGGTGACGCTGAGATCTGACTAGATGGAATCCCCTGTTCCAGGTCCCTCAGCTATTATGCTACAAAGAGAGACTTTATTAATTACTTTTCTGTGGTTGCCTGTCTAAGAAAATTACTTTTCCTTTAATTAAAAAAACTACTTCCAACTTCTCTAACTTTGGTACCGGGTAGAAACTGCCTATAGCTAAGGATGGAGAAGAAACAGATAAGCCAAGTTCTAACCTCTTTGACGCTAAGCTGTTCACATGTTGCCTCAGGAGGGGACCCCCACAGACCCCTTCCCTGAAGAAAGCAGAAGTAAAAATATAAGATGCTTTTCACTGCCCCGCAGCACAGTTGAAACAAGCCTTCAAAATAGTTGCAGGGCTCTCTATGGCTGAGTGGGAAGCGGGAACAATAAAAATTAAAATGAGCAATTCTGGTTCTCAAGAAGGAGTTGGTTCTGAAGGCTTGGGAGGGAGCCTAGAGAATCCTCAGCATCCTCCCCAGGCCCTCCCTTAGCATGCCCCACTGACAGCATCCTCTCCTAGACATTTAGCAAGCTCACACCAAGCATGGCAACTCTTACAAGGTCATGCTTCCTGAAGACCAGATGACTGAGAGATGACCTTGTCCTTCAGACAAGAACTCGGTGAAGATAGAGACATTGTAGGAACAACAAGGAGAACCCAACATCCGTGAGAAAACAGATGCTTATTTTAAAAAATAGGAAGGTTGTCACTTCGAAACAAAGTTTCTCCAAGTGTGAACTTGAGGCTACAAAGACACATCTCCAGGCTAGACTTGGATTTCAGGTTGATAGTACTGAATTAGAGATTCTGGGAAATCCCCGGAGAACACTCCAAAGCATTGCTCTTCAAGGTGGCATAAACTTCCTCCAGCTGTATGTATACCTTCCCCATCACCCTCTCCATACATTTGCCTATTTATTGAAGGAAGAAAGCATAAATTTAAAACTTCAAACTCAGAGACAGATGAAAACCAATCAGAACAATGGAAGGTTTGTTTTGTTTCGTTTTGCTTTTCTTCAAAGAAGAATAGAGGAAGAATTCTGTAGGGAAGGACAGGCGGAGGACACCAGGGATGAGGAAGGACGTATTTGTTAGAATGAGCTCTCAACCAGAGCAGCAGGGAAGCAACATTCTGAGAACTTAAGGGAAGGGTTTGTCTTGGGATAAGGGTGAAGAAAGAAGGTGTGGGCAAAGGTGTAACTCAATATTGAAGTAAAGTGGAGGGCCACAGGCTGTCATCCCCATCATAAACGTATCATTTATGATGAGAAGTAAATGAAGTAGCTGAAAAATCATCACAAGACAGAAACATACCAGAGATCATGAGTTATCCGAAGTTAATACACAAAAGAGAGCTGAGGTTTTGAAGTAAGGCTTCCAGAAGGGAGCTGTGGTCAGGTATGAACACGTGTGCAGGGTTAGACTTTGCAGGGGGGAGGGGGCGCCCAGGCTGTGGCAGTCATAGGAGGGGAAGTACCTCGCCGCGCCTCGGAATTCGTCAGTCTCCCTCAACAGATCCATCTGAGCTTTAGTCATCCCAGATGCTGAAAACTCTGCCTTCTAAGGTCTCCGTCTGAAGTTCACTACTTGGTTTAAAAAGAAGAACAAAAGGGAACGTGAGTGATAATTGCTCATCACTGACACCGTACTGCTGGCAATTTTTCAAAACGGCATTGTTCAAATTATTCATATTTTCCTCTCCTTCCATTTCTCATTAAAGACACAAGTGTTTAAAACCTAAACTGTGACACAAGAAGCAGCCTCCTACATTTTCATTTGTTTTAATGGGGAGGGGGGGAGAGATAAATGGAAAAAACAATTTAAAATTTTCCCTTTCCTTTCTTCCTGTTAGCTCTAGGCAACTGGTAGGAGGGAGGGGGCGGGGAAATCTCACCTTGCACATAGTTATATAAAGATCTTTGTCTCTATGACAACAGAAAGGTTGAGCTGCTTGATGTGGAAACAGCTTCTGCAAACCTGTAAGTACATGCTAATAATAATTGTGGCAATTTATTGTTTGCATGTTGTGTCTTCTAAACAGAGATCAAGTTTCTAGATGTTTGTTAGTGACACAACCCAGACTCTGTAAGGAGAAAATGTGAGCGCCCGCCGGTCCAGTGTGCCCGGAAGACGGGCCTCCTGACACACTTTCCCGAGTGTCTCTCTCCACCGCTCTGGGTGGGGTCAGGGTCCAGGACAGCTCCCCGTGCAGTGACTGCAGGCTCACGTGGAGAGTGTGGCTCTGTTCTGAGGAGGGGAAACTCACCCAGGAGACTAGTGTAAGAGGAGAGAGAGGGCAGGAAAGGCTCTAAGAAACTTAGAGATCCAGTGAGTCCTGGGGGACCCCGTGCTCCAGAGGAAGACTTTGTGGACCAAGGGTGAGGCGAGAAAGCTGAACCTTGAAATAGAGAAGGAAGCCGTGCAAGAACCAGAGGTTCCGCTAGAGGAGCCTGGCTGGAAAGAAAAGAACTAAGTTAAGTGAGGTCTTCCTGTTCTTCCCCCTCCCAGACCCTTTGGAGAAAAAGAAAAAAGCAATTTTAAAGGAAGATGGAAAGCCATCAGAAATCCTTGATTTTGTACAGAGAACTGTACAAAAAGAGAAAATATCCCTGTTGACTAATTCAAGTCATTGTTCGATGCTTGCATGCAAAGAGATCAAGTGCAAACCAGGAATCTCTTCTGCCTGAAGCCTTCACCATGCTTGCTACACACACACACACACACACACACACACACACACACACTCACTCACTCAACTCCAAATACTCACAGACATCTTTCTTCCATATATCATCATTTGTTCAAGTGTGCCTTCTCCAATAGAGCAGCTGTCTGAACCTCAGCACCTTAACATTTGAGGGCAGAGGTGGTGTGTTGTGGACTGTTGACCAGCATCCCTGATCCCTGACCACTAGATGCCAGCAGTTCTGTTCTCCCAAATTATGACCAACCAAAATAGAGACGCCTTATGGGGGCAAATCTTCCCTCAGCTATTGATTTTCAATCAGCATGATGGACTGAGAACCACTTGAAGAAGTCTGATTTAACTTAGCATTCCCAGAATTCCATAGGCATGATGATTAAACTGTTTTTTGGGCTACAGAATGGTTGAATTGAGGAGACAGGTTGGGTGTGGCAGTGCATATCTGTAATCCCAGCACTCAGAAAGCTAAGGCAGGAGAATTGTCCTATCTCCAAGAATTCAAGGTCAGCCTTGCTTACATAGTGAGTGCAAAGTCAGCCTAGGAAACCTGAGTACATAGCTGAATAGAACAATGAACCAATGGAAGAAGTGAGTGTGTGTGCTAATGCATCCTACCTCTAAACATCGCAACTCTTCATCTACTCAAGAACAGTAGTGGAGAGGGTTCTGTGGGGAGTCAAGGGAGTTCTTGGTATCTTTATGTTACGTTAGCATCCAGATCCTACACTCTGCTGGCACTCTGTTTGTCCTTTGAAAGGCAAATAGCGGCATCTCCAGAGAAGCAAGGCCTGGCTGGGAATGTAAGTCAGTGACAGCGCTTGCCTCACAGGCTTAGAACCTGGGTTCCATCCCCAGTACTACAATCTGTCAATCAATCAATCAATAAAACAAGAGGTGGGGACTGCAATTTATTTATATCACTATACCCATTTAGATTGTTTCAGTCATTGATCTCCATCCCAGGAGCCATTAAAAAAAAAAAAACAGCAGGGCCAGGCAGTGGTGGTGCACACCTTGAGTCCCAGCACTAGGGAGGCAGAGCCAGGCAGATCTCTGTGAGTTCGAGGCCAGCCTGGTCTACAGAGTGAGATCCAGGACAGGCACCAAAACTACACAGAGAAACCCTGTCTCACAAAACAAAAAACAAAAACAAACAAACAACAACAAAAAAAATAACAACAAGGCAAGTGACTTGGGACATACAGGTTCCAGAGCAGGGAACGCCAACTACCAGGTCACATCAAAGTGCCCACAGAACAGAAGAGAAAGCCCTCCAAGGTCCAGCAAGAACTTGGACTTCTAGAAGATTCTGTTCAGATTCAGCCTGTCTAGCCGTGCTTGGAAGTTAATTCTTCCACATAGTTGAGCCAATAAATAGTCTCCTTGTACCAAGCTCTGGGAGAACCAGATTTTGTTTGTGAAAATCATCCTTTTGGAGAAAGCAAATGATGCCCATAGCAGGACAGTAAAACACAAACAGCTCCTAAAATCTCAATGAAAAAGCATGGAAACCAATTGGATCACATGAGAATCCCTTTGGCTTTGGGAGTAGATCCTCATTTAGAAAATAGTTCCTCGGGCTGTCTGGAGTTTTGATTGTTTAACTCCCAAATCTGTGAATTCAAGGCTCTTTTCTGCTCATTCACCAATCACTCTCTACCTCCCAAGCCTATTAGTCGGCCTTCATTTACTTTTCATTTTTTATATTGATTGATTTGGGGCTGAAGAGATGACTCAACAGTTAAAAACACAGGCTGCTCTTGCAGAGGACCCAAGTTTGGTTCCCAGCACCCATACCAGGCAGCTCACAAATGCCTGTAACTCCAGTTTCAGGAATTCTGAACCCTTTGGCCTCTGTGGGCACCTGCATATAGTGCGCATAAATTCATGCAGATACCAACACACACACACACACACACACACACACACACACACACACACACACACACACGAGAGAGAGAGAGAGAGAGAGAGAGAGAGAGAGAGAGAGAGAGAGAGAGGTTTTGAAAAGAAAACTTAATTTTCATGTTGTATGTATGAGTGTTTGCCTGCATGTATGTATATGCACCACATGGGAGTCTGGTGCCCAATGAAGCCAGGAGAAAGTATCAGATCCCTGGAACTGGAATTACAGCTGTTTGGTTGTGAGCATCAGGAGAGTGCTAGGAATGAAAGGCAGCTCCTCTGCAAGAGCAGCATGTGGTCTTAACCACTGATCCATCTCTCCAGTCCCAGCCTTCATTTCTTGAAATATGCAACAAAAAACTCTTGCCAAAACACCGTCTCCCAGAGCAGCAGCCCTCAAAGTGTCCTAACCATGTATAATTCCGGTTGTTCACACAGTTTGGCAGTTGAGTCAGAACCGTAGAGAGAAGCCTTGCTGTTCACTCCAGACTGAAGAGGGCTGGCTCCTTTGAACAGCTTTCTCTGTGCCTGCACTTCCTCTTGGTTGGAGAAAATTCAGATTTTAATGAAGATTAGCAATTTTCCTACCAGAGCTTTTGTTTTGTTTTGTTTTTTGGGGGGGAAGAGAGTTAAAAGAATACCACTCACCAAGCTCTGGTTTGTGGGCGGTCTCTGGGAGCTTCTCCACCGAGTCTTCATTTTTTTTTCCCAACCTCCTCACTATTGGCAGATGACACCCCTCCCAGGCAGCAAACTGCCCACAGCTGCTCTGCACATGACCTTGAACCATAACCCTCTAATAACACCTGAGCCAAATTCAGAAAAGCCCAGTTGGAAAACAAAATTCCACTTACAGAAGGAAGACTTTGCCCTTGACTCTGATGCCTGGGGGTTACTCCTGAGTCCCCAACTTCTCATGACCATCAGCGGTGGCATCTTGGAGCCTGGGGTAGGGATGGTCTGGTGTGACAGAGCAGAGGCTAGCACAGCCCCCTAATTGATCAGGAGGATAATCCTGGGCAGTTTAGACTCTAACACAGGCCCTCCTCCCTAATTTTCACTGCAGGTTTGGTCTAGCAGTACATCCTGGGCCTTTTATAACGAGGGTGGGATGGCTCTTGCCTCTGAGTGTAGCTCTGTAAGTACGGCAACAAAGCCAAGAAGACTAGAAAATCGAGGTTTCCCATAATGCTAAAGTATTATCATAACAAACTGGCAATGCAGGAAGACTGAAAAATCCACAGCCCAGATCTACAGCCGCACAGCAAGTATCTATCATCCAAAGGCCAAGCCTAACAGAACGGTTTTGTGCCTGGGAGGTGTTCATTAGAGAAAATGATCCACTGGTTCTAGTCAACCTGGGAGGCGAATAAGTTAAAACCTCAAAACAACAGAGCTCATTACTGCCTGGAGTCTAACATTCTGACAACCCGGCTTGAGCCGCCTCTGAAATATCCCTCTCCAGGACCAAGCTGATTTCAGACTCAGATGCCCCAGAGGACTGCCAGCCTCCTTTTTGAGTCCTTTTCTTTCCTTATTTCCCATCCCCAGGCCTCAGACTAGACCCAGAAAAGGTTGTGGTCAGACTTGCTGACCACTCATGATCTATCCACTGAAATATGGGATCCAAAACCCCATGCCCTGCCCTGAGAGAAAGGACCAATGCTCAGGTGACTGAAGGAAATGCAGGTGATTACAAGCCAGAGGAAGATCATAAGCGTGGTGGAGTCCAGTGATAGGGAGCATCTTTTTTAGCCAAAGTAGCAAAGAAGCCTTTGAAGGGCTAGTTCAACAAGTTGAGTTTTGTAATTTCAGGTACTTCAATTCCATCTTCAGGTTAATTAGCAGTATTTGGTATATCAACTGCAGCCAGTATTTATATGTTCAATTCCAAAAGAAAAAGAGAGCAGAGGCATTTGGAAGTGTTGGGAATGAGAAGTTTGTAATGAATGAAGGAGCTTCCTGAAGCATATCTACAGGGTCGCTGCCCTGACAACATAATATTCTCTACCTCTGAGAAATATTTTTGAGAAATTGTTATAGATGACACAGACATTCCCTGGGGAGAATTCAACACATAGTTTCATTTACCAGAGTTATTCTTGTCATGTTATATTATTGCTGGAAGAATTCGAGTTTAGAGGGCACATTGAGTTATTTTGCTATGTGTCTTTAGAAAACTTTAAATGGATTTTGAGTAAGGGCTTAGATGTGTTTACCATTTTCCTCAGAGGCTTTATATTTTTAATTTAGTTGTTGCACAAATGACTTGGAAAAGCCATTATCCACAGAATCTTCGAAACATCTTTGTTCACAGGATATTTCATAAACTCCTTGCAGGAGCTTCCTGGATGCTCTGGAAATGGCCGTCTTAGGGGCTAGTCACTCAAACTGCATTTCCCACTGGGGAAGTTCCAACTGGCTGGAATTTTTTAAATCAATGAGCAAATGTGAACTCTCAAAGTGGCTCCCTAGAGTCAAAACATTTCACGGGAAAGTCCTTCTTTGTCATCTCCCTAGAAGGCTATCTAGTGAGGCTTTTAAGAGTTGAGTCTAAGAGAACAGTACCAAGTGGGGATGGCCACCCTTCCTCTCAGTCATCCTATCCCTAACCAGTGGAGAGGCAGAGTGAAGAACAAGGAATATGTACTTTATAGACGTGAGAGTGACCAGGGACAAATAGAAGACTCAACTCCAAATTATTGCACCCATTCATGCTGGCCCCCGCCAAGGAAGTGGAGTTGTGTGAGTCATAGTCCAGATAACTTCAGTCACTCACAGTGAGAAGCTGGGAATAAAAGCACATGCCGAATTCCTGTCTTGTGCTAAGTGCTAGGTTAGTATTATGTGAGATTTTTCAATATAATATTTTATGTATTATTTGGGAATTACATACAGTGTATTAGTATTCACTCCGACTCCTCCCCAAGCCTAACTCCTCTCAGATCCACCTCTCCATACCCCTGGAGCTTCACAACCTCATTTGAAGAAAAAAAAAATAATAACCTACCAAGTCCAATTTGAACTGCCCACATACTCATACACTGGAGAGTGATAAACCTATGAGGGACCACACCCTTAAAGAAAACTGACTTTCCCTCTCCAAGAAGCCATAAATCAACAATAGTTCTTCCGGAGCTGGGGGTGATGACCCTCCCTTGCAGATCATCACAGCTGGTACGAGTTGATGAGTATAGCAATCTTGCCATGTCTGGAAGACACTGTTTCCCTTTGGTCCTCCCTGACCTCTGGCTCTCACAGTCTTCCTGCTCCCTCTTCTGCAATGGTTCTTAGCCTTGGTGGTGGTTGGGGGGGGGGGCATATACAGATGTCCCATTTCTGCCTGAGCACTCCATGGCACTTACTCTCTTCCCTTTGGTCAGTTATGAGTTTCTGCCTTAACTACTGTCCATTAGACAAAGAAACTTCACTGATAAGGTCTGAGAGCTGCACTAATCCATGGACATAGAGATAGGAATTTGAAGGGCAGTTTCATAGTATGTGCATTTAGGAAAATAATAATATACTATATTCACCTCAGGGGCCTCTGAGCTCCCCTACAATGGGTTCTCAGCCAAATTCCTAGTCAAGCATTTCCTCCCGTGGAGTAAGCCTTAAATACAACCAGGAAGTAGTTGGTTACCTCCTAATATTCATGCCACTGTTACATCCCGGTCTGATCTTGCCTCACTGTCCATTATTGTAATTCATAAAGTTTACAGCTATGTAAGACTGTTGATGATGTTTTTACTACCAACTGCCTGCACAGCTCCTTCCAGTAATATGAAGCTAGCCAGCAGGGAGGAAATCAACTTGATTAGTACCAACTTGATTTCTCCATGTTCTGCAACCAAAGTGTGTGGTGTCTTCAGCAATAAGGTATCATGGAGTTCTTATGGGCAACTAAGAGCAGTGACAATAGCCTGTATTATTTTGGGGGTTTCATGACACCCCTGACCAGCAACTTGAGAGGAGTATTCCATACCTGGCACTGGACTTTTCACTTGACAACCTATGGCTTCCAGGAAAGATGCCGTCTTAGTCACTATTCTATTGCTGTGAAGAGACACCATGACCAAGGCAACTCTTATAAAAGAACACATTTAATTGTGGGCTGGCTTACAGTTTCAGAGGGTTAGTCCATTATCATCATAGTGGAGAGCATACTGGCATGCAGCCAGGTGCTGGGGCAGTAGCTGAGAGCTTTGTATTCTGATCTGCAGTCAGAGAGACAAAGAAAAAGACTGGGCCTGGCATGGACTTTTGAAACCTTAAAGCTCACCCCACAATGACACACTTCCTCCAAGAAGGCCACGTCTACTCCAACAAGGCCATACACCCCTAATCCTTCCAAACTGTTCCACTCTCTGGTGACTAAGCCTATGGGGGCCATTCTTACTCACACCACCACACACATTATCTCTCCTGTGTAGGATAACTCCAACTCTTTTGTATGGGTACATATATATTTAGGAAGCTTATAAAATAGTAGGTTTCCAGGAGGCATTTTCAAACATCTGCAGTGTTACTTACCTCTTCTCCCACCCTCTCTCTATCTTGGTATTTTTAAATTTAGTATCAAAACTATAGATTTTACAGATGACATGCATTCTATAGATCTGAAATGCAGATGTGGTTTGAAGCTGAGTGCTTTGGTTCCAGAAAACATGTTCTGTGCACTTCATACTGCTCAAGAGAGAAAGCAGATACAGTTACATATGGAAGATACATTCCTTCAAGTGCATAGCCTGAGAGGGACCTATAAGTAAGGGTAGAAGATGTACCAGGGTGAAGATGTACCGGGTGGTAGAAACAGTGTGAATGATGTCAGGCAAACGTGAGACAAGTTCAAGAAGCACAGGTCGTTAGGTTTGTCTAGGAAGATATTATCCAGAGGGAAGGTGTGAGCCATGAGCATAATGTAAAATTTTCTGGTAGCCACATTTAGGAAGTTTTCTAAAGTTGAAATGAATTTTAATAAACTATTTCATCGAGTATATGTAAAACATCATCTCAATAAGCAAGAAATATAAAACTTACTGTGATATTTGACATTTTTTTTCTTACCAAGTCTTGAAAGCTTGGTATGTTGTTTTTTTGTTTTGTTTTGTTTGATTTCCAATAATTTATTTGTCAAACCATAGATCAGAGCATGGATCCACCCTTGTCAGAGAAACTTCTCCTGGTAGATGTAAATTTATTTATTATTTATTTATTTTATAGCTTAAGTAATTTAATAGTTTTATCACATCTTTTCCATTTTTGTTCCTATCATTTCAAAGGGTAACCTAAAATGACTTGAAATAAAATTACCAAATATTATATCCTTATGCCAAATCTTGGTATGTTTTTGAAACCCACAAGTCATCACAATTCAGACACATTTTCAGTGGACTGGGGACCGACCACATGTGGACTAGTGGCTGCCATATTGGACAACACAAGTCTAGTGTAGGGAAGGAAGAGTAGGAAGTACAAAGATTAACACATGAGTCCACTCTAAGACATTTGTTGATGGTTAACTAGGCCAAGGGACCTTACAGAAGGTACTTGAGCACCAGAGTGGCATGATGGGAGTTGTCAGGAAGAGTAATTGATAGGGTATGAAGAAGTCCAGGTAGAATGGAGAAAAACCTTTTAGGAGATTCCCAAAATGTTCAAGGTAGAGTAAAGAATGACCAAGAGTGGTGATTAGTGAAGAACAAAGAGACTGGAAGAAGAGACCAGGTAGAGACAGAAGCCACCAGAAACTAAGTGCTCTAAGACAGAAGAGGGGACATGTTCATATAAATACCTGGAAGTTCCCAAACAGCATGCAGTGTTAAGAGCAGTGAGGGCATTAGGCCCAGACTTGGACAGAAGAAGGAGAGAAATCCACTTTGGGGGACTCTACAGCTTCAAGGAAGAATAGGAATTTAGCTGCACCTTCAAGTTGAAGGCTGAGAGCATGCCCCCAGAAACACCACAGGCTCCATTCAGAAAGTGAGATTTTTCACAGAAAAGGCAAAAGATTGTATGGTTGGGTGACTTGATTCTTGGTGAATACAACAGCAGACCACAAATGTGGTGACCAGTGACCAATATCAGGATCCATCTCTAAATTATCACATGCTTCAGGAAGCCACTGCACTTTTCCTAGTCCAAGTCTGCCTCTGTCTAGTGAGGAACTGAGACAAAGAACCTGCAAGCAGCCCCCTGCTCTGGCTCACGGACCTAACACAGGAAGTGTGTCTGGCAGATCATGGTGGTATTCACCTGACTGTCCTTTCCAGGGGCACTCCAAGATTTCCTGATGGAAAGCTTAATTAGCAGAGATTATCTGCTCCACCTACCTCATGCTGAGTTAGCGTGGAAGCCTCAGCTGAAACCTAGAGAACAGAATGAAGCGACCCTCAGTGACAAAGGAGAACCATTTTCATTTCACTCTAAAGAAAGCAAACGTTATTGTAATTGCCAAGAAGGTCCAAAAAGAGCAGGAAAATCTCGTGTCTGTTAAATGTAGAACAAAACCACGAGTAATAAACACAAAAGCATTAGCATTCTTCTAATTTAAATATGCACATCCACTTTTCGACAGGTTTATGTACAAAAAGTTTTTTTTTTTCTTTTTAAATCAGAAGCTTTGACCTCTGAATTCTCCCTTTTTCTCCATTTTAAAATTCAGGGTATAGCTCTAGCAATAAGCTAATGGTCTGTGGAAAATGTATGTGTTTGTACCTTTCTTGAATGGATAATGGGGACAGTGCTCTTAAACAGTTAGAAGGTGGTTAATAAAATTATTTCCCTCCTACCCCACGCTGGGCAGAAAGAAAAGTAAGAGCTCCCAAGAGATGACCAAAGACTCTACCCAGGTTTGGAGGACTTCAGATGAATGCTGGATTTCTCCTCTGGCCTCCTCGGGCAAAGTCTCTGCCTAGGCTCTCAGAAGGTGGGGCTGCCCAGGAAGCAGCTTGCACTCTGAGAAATCTCAGGGAGGTGAAAACCCTCCAGCTATCATTTGCTTTATGCCCTGAGAACCTGTCTTTTTTTAAAAAGTGTCAATTGAAGTCTATTTTTTTCATTCACTTAGAGAGTTTGCTATTTAAAGGAACCCTGCAGTGAATCCTTCTGTAGAACAAAGGCCTTTTGATAATTCAAATGTATCTCAATTGATAGGTTTTCTTAACCAAGGATTTCTAAATCCATCTGCTTCCATAAAGGTGGGGCCCCTGGAGCCCTCCTGCAGAGCAATGATGCTCTCCAAACAAACCTTACTTTGAGAGCTGGTTAACAC
>CABHPP010123402.1:0-31344 GCA_902168425.1 Peromyscus attwateri | reverse complement strand
TCTTTTAATTCTCTCTGTTAGTCCCGCCTATACTTCCTGCCTAGCCACTGGCCAATCAGTGTTTTATTAGCAACACATTTGCCATACAGAACATCCCACAGGTCCCTAGGACCTCATGTATACCAACCCATTGGACTACCACTGAGCTGCATTCCCAGCCATCTTTTGCTTTTTTGTTTCTGTTACATTTATTTATTTATCTATTATGTGTGTGTGCATGCACATGTGCACCACTGCATGCATGTGTGTACTACCTCATGCATGTGGAGGTTAGAGGACAACCTGCAGGAGTTGGTTCTCTCCTTCTTCAGGGATTGAGCCCAGATAGTCAGGCTTGGAAGCAAGCTCCTCAGCTCCCTGAGCCATCTCACTGCCTTCTTCTGTTTTTTTTGTTTTGTTTTGTTTTGTTTGTTTGTTTTTTGTTTTAGCACTGGGCCTCACAAAGTTGCTTAAGTTGACTTTGAACTCATTCTCTTGCACAGCCTTTCAGGTAACTGGAATATAGGCCTGGCTGGTGGTCAGATATTTTGCATCCTAAGTTTGTTATAAGCTTGAGGTCACAGGCCATGCTTGCAACAAACCAAGTTCAGTAGCCCATTCTCCATTACTCAATTGAAACAGCCAGATTACTAATGGAAAACAGAAAAGGGAGATCTATTCAACGTGGCCACACTGGGAAGGGGCAGCCAACAAAGAGTAACAGTGACTCTTTCCAAAGTCCATCTTTGGGGTCCTGGAATGAGGTTAAGGTTTAAGTACAGACCCGAGTTATGTATGTGTAAGCAGCCCTGTCAAGGTGTGGTCCCACCCCGATCGGCTCATCATCATATGCTCTGTAAAGTGGTCCAACCGTAAGTCTCTTTCTGGGAAAGTTTCCCTTCTGGGTGGCCTAGCCTTTACGTTTTCCCTTCCTGGCATTAGATTCCTGGGGGAATTCCAGTTTCTAGGACTCCATGGCTTTAGTAGTCTGATGGTCAGAATGAGTGGTGCAGCCCTTTTAGAACATCTTCATTCTTTCCTAGTCAGTCACACTCACGACACAGGCCTGGGACATCTGTAAATTGTAGATGCCGTGGGGCCATTCTGGATCTTTTGAACTGGTCTTACAAAACCATTCCTGTGTGTGCATGAGTCACAATGCCTCTTTTCAGGGATGACCTGACTCAGCTGCCCTTCACCACCATGTGTATCAAGGAGAGCCTCCGACAGTTCCCACCTGTGACGCTCATCTCTCGCCGATGCACCGAGGACATCAAGCTGCCAGATGGGCGCATCATTCCCAAAGGTGCCTGCTCTGTGCCCTCCACTGCTGCGGCGTGGTTTACAGGGGTCGGGCCAGGCCTGCTGTGGGTGCAGGATCCCTGTGAGGGAGAAGATCCCTGTGTGTCTGTTGCTAGTGATGAGGGCATCTTACTTTCACTTCCTGTCAATATGACAATGTAACCTGACAAAAGCAATTTTAGGGGTAAAGTGTTTATTTGGTATAGTCTATCATGGTAGATGGGTCGGGGTGGTAGGGACTTGAAACAGCTAGTTGTATTGTAGCCACAGACAAGAGCATAGAGCAGTGAATGGCTCTGTGCATGCCAGTGTTCAATTCACTTCTTTTTATTCTGTCCAGGTCCTAGCCCATGAAATGGTGCCACTCACATTCAGTGTGTCTTCCCACCTTAAGTAATCCAATTAAAAAAATCTTTTATGGGGGCTGGAGGGACGGCTCAGTACTTTAAAAGCACTGGCTCCCAGCACCCATACGGTGGCTCACACTATCTGTAACTCCAGTTCCAGGGAATCTGATACCCTGTTCTTAACTCTACATGCACCAGGCTTGCATGTGGTATGAACACATACATGCAGGTAAAATACTCATATGCACAATAAATAAATAAACCTAAAAAAAAGCACTTGCTATTCTTGTAGATAACTGAGTTTAGTTCCAAGCACCTGGTTGGGCAGTTCACAGCTACCTGTAACTTCAGAACCAGAGGATCTGACACTCACTTATGGCCTCTGTGGGCACTCACACACATAAATCATGTATGCACGCACACACAGAGTACATATAAAATAAAAGCAAATACTGAAAAAGAAAATTTCTTACTGGCATGCCTACAGACCAATCTAATTAGGTAACCCCTCGTTGAGACTCCTTTTCCAAGTGATTCTAGACTGTATCAAGTTGATATAGGTAATCATCATGGAGGGAAACGTAGGTGTGTGTGAAGGAGGTAGATGTGTCTGTATCCATAGTGGAAAGGAAGGGGTGGGTGAGGCAGGGCTGGATCTGGGGGTTACTGATGGTATAGGGTCAGTTTCTTTAAAACAAATTATTATTGTCAGCATTATTATTACTACTACTATCCCCTTATTATTATTACTGCCCCCCCCACGTGTGTGTATGTGTTTCCAGAGACTTCCTTGGGTCCCACTGATTCCAAATATCCCTACAGGTATTATCTGCTTGCTCAGCATCTATGGGACGCACTACAACCCCTTAGTGTGGCCTGACTCTAAGGTAAGCTCCTGCCTTTGCCTTCCTATGGCTCTGGCTCCTTCTCAGGGCTGCTTGCAGGGACTGGCCCTCCTGCTCCACTGTTCCACCCAGTCCTTGTTAACTCACGAAGTCAACAAATAGTCACTGAGTGCTCTGCTCAGCACTGGTAACCTACAATGACACTGCCTTTGCCTTCATGGACCTGCAAGTCAGACTCAGGGCGACAGGCCAATAGAGAAGATCATTTTGGGAATTGCTAAATGCTTTAAGGAAGTAAAAACAGATAGGGTGGGGGCATTCAGCTCAGGGGATCAGGAAAGGCCTCGAAGACAAGATGATGTTTGAGCTGAGACCTAATGAGTATGAAGAACAGGGAGAGGCCTGTTCCAGGCTCAGGAAACATCAAGTGCAAAGGACCTGAGGTAGAAAAAAGCCCGGGTGCGGGACAACAGAAGGAGACAGGCATGGCTGACCGGTAGTGTGTGAGATAGATTGGAATAGATGGCCCCGAGGTGTTCCAGCAGCAGGAGCCCTCAGAAGTTGAGGTGCAGGCTAGGCTGTATGGTTGGGCCAGAACCCAGACTCACCCAGGCAATTCCTATCTAGGTGTACAATCCTTACCGCTTTGACCCAGACACCCCACAGCAGCGCTCCCCACTGGCCTACGTACCTTTCTCAGCAGGTCCCAGGTAAGGCCTCTACTAACCCCAGACATCACCACAAGTGGGAAGGACTGGGCCAGTGTCAGGTCAGGGGTGTGCCCCATGGAAGCAGAGACCAAGTTTCACCCACTGGTAATTTCTGGCAACCCAAGTCCCCTTTGTACCGTTGACGGAACCAAGGGTTCAGCATCAGATCGCAATTCCGTCCTTGATAAGAGGGTACCTCTCCTGAATGTTAGACCCCGGGTTCTGGGCTCATACACTTCTAACAGCTCTGTGATGTGGTCTTCGTTCGGTTCTATGGAAGCAGGAACTGAGGCTCAGACAAGGGCGGTCATCCATCAGGATGCACTGATAGTAGCAGGCTGTGCTAGGATTTGAACGTTTGACTCCAGGGTCATGTCCAGAGACATGTCCTCAGGATCCTTGCCTCTCATTTGAACCCTTCCTGCAGGAACTGCATTGGGCAGAGCTTTGCCATGGCAGAGATGCGAGTGGTCGTGGCGCTGACACTGCTGCGCTTCCGCCTGAGCGTGGACCGAACGCGCAAGGTGCGGCGGAAGCCGGAGCTCATTCTGCGCACGGAGAACGGCATCTGGCTCAACGTGGAGCCTCTGCCCCCGCGGGCGTGAACGCGCCAGGCCCTGAGGATACCCGGGTTCAGGCTCCTCCTACTCAGGCCTAGACCACGCCTCCAAGGGCCTGGGTCCGCCTCCAAGATCCTGAAGGAGTAGACCATGCTCCTCGAAAGTACAAGAGGATAAAGCTTTGTGGAGGAGCATCTTGTTGGTGCCGGCCACGCCCCTCAGGACAAGACCCAGCCCCTTGGGATCTGATTCCACCCCTTGAGGTCAAAGTCCCGCCTTAAATTACCCTCACGGCTCTTCAGCGTGTGGGAGTCAGATTAGGCCCCGCCCCCTAGGGCTTGGGCCCCGCCCCCAAGGCAAGGCAGCTCACCCTAGCCCTGTGGATTCAGGTTCCCCGGCTGGACCCACAGAACCTTCCCTGGACCTAAAACTCAACGCTGGGACTGGATCCTCGCCTTCCCTCTGGCTACGCCCAGGTTAGCTTCTAAACTGAGGGTTTAGAAGCTGGAGTCTGAGGTTGCAGCCCTGAATCTTCAACATCACCTTTCTGAGACGCGCAACTACACTGAAGGACTGCATAAGCTGAATCTCAGGACTTTGGCTGTTTGCTTTGTTGTTGTTTTGTAAACCCGGACCCTTGCAAGCCATTTCCTCCTTGGTCACCGTCCCTTTGCTGAGTTTTCTCATTTTTTTTTTTTTTAAAGAGTAAAAGCAAGGAGATGCAGATACCTTCCTCATCCCATTCCAGATCTGGAGCCCAAGTTGGGGAGGAGGGGCTCTTGGCAGTTGGGAAGCGACTAGGGGGAAGCTGTTTGTTCTTGAACTAAACTCAGATTTTTGGAGACAGTTTGTGCACTGTTTATTTGGTCAACAGATTGCATATTAATTCAGTGTCTACTGTCATGGGGCCAGGAGCACAAACCAGCCTGGTTCCTACCCTCCTCAGGGAGAAGCAGGTGCTGAACAAACAATTATACATGGCAATGATTATTTGAAACGGATGACAGGTGCTTCAAACATGAGACCCCTGCTTCTGGGTGATATGACAGAGGTATGGGGAGTGGAGCGTCAGGGGAACGTTGATGCTGGAGAGTGGAAGCTGAGTGGATGATCGGGAGGGAAGAGTGTCAGCAAAGGCCCGGGTTGGAGAAGAGCCTGAAGAGCTTTAGAAACTCACAGCAGGCAGAGGTGTTTGCATCTGGGTGGTGGGAGCAGAGCGGAGGAAGGGTAGTAGACGGGAGCAGACAGCAGCAGGGAGCCATGGAAGGGGTGAGCAGGGGCAGGGAAGGGTTAGATCAGGCTTAGAATGAAGGGGGCATACAGATTAGACCCAGGGAGGATGGCTCTGGATCAGGGGCAGTTAGCTAGCTGTGGAGACTAAAAGGAGGGAGGAAACCAGGTCTGGCTCAGGGAGCCAGGCTGACATGCAGAATATTAAAGTTGGGGCAATGATGATATTGACCGTATCAATTCATCCAATATTAATAGGCATCTGCTGGGAGCCATGCTTACTTTGGGCCTTTGCATAGGTGACATCTAAGGGCAAGATGATAAATGACAATAGATATGTAAAGAAATCAGCAAATTCACTAAGCACGCTGGAGGATACTATACAGATGTTAACTTCTCTTGTGAGAAAAAATGGGGAGCTATGGAGGGACCCAAACAGTGGTGGGACACAGCAGCTGCTGTGTTGACTGGAGACTTCATGAGGCAAAGGGGTCAGGTGGGCCTGACGATGGCTGAATCAAGACGGTGCTATAGGGGTGAATAAGGTGACAGATTCCAGGAAGTTCTGGCAGGTTTGCCTTATGTGGGGTTCAGGAGAAGGGGAGGGCTCTAGGTTTGTGTCAATCTCTTGACAAGGTGGACCGGCCACAGGCAGACACGGGGGTGCAGAGTGGAGGAGATGGTAGTGGTGAGGTCAGGATGTCAGATTTTGAGACGTGAAACAGGATCCCAGAAGGATGGTATGCAGTGTAGGAATCAAATCTAGGGTCCTGTGCCTGCTAGGCAAACACTCTGCCACTGAGCTGTACCCCTGTCGAATAGTTCTTGAGCTTGGATGTGGATTCCAGGCTGGAACACACATTTTGGAAGTCTAAGTGTTTAGATAGCATTTAAAGACTTAGGGAGCCAGGCTTGGTGGTGCATATCTTCAATCCAAGCACTCTGGAGGCAGAGGCAGGTGAGCTCAAGGCCAGTTTGGTCTATATAGGGAGCTCCAGGACAGCCAGGACTACACAGAAAGAGTGTCTCAGGAAAAAAAAAAAGTCAAGAAAGGACTAAAGGGTTGCAGGGGTGAGGTGGGGGTGGTGGAGGGAATGTAGCTCATCTGGTAGAGTGTTGCACTTGAATTTGATGCCTACATTACAAGAAACAGCAAATCCCCACCCCCAACGAAGACTGCGTGCCCCAGTATGTGTGTGTGTCCTTACATTTGTGTGTGCATGTGTGAATGTGTCCTTACATTTGTGTGTGCATGTGTGGGTGTCCTTACAATTGTGTGTGCATGTGTGTGTGTCCTTACATTTGTGTGTGTGTCCTTACATTTGTGTGTGCATGTGTGTGTGTCCTTACATTTGTGTGTGCATGTGAGTGTACTGGAATGCACACACACCCAGGTGCATGAAGAAGGGTTCAAAGACTAAGCCTCGGTGCTCTCCACAGTTAATGTAATAATGAGATTCAGGTGAGACCTAATGCTTCCTGTGTGCTCTTCCAAGGCTTGGCAGAGGTAGGCAAGCACATCCCCAGCCCTTGTTTTCTCGAGACTTGGTCCAACCTGGACCAAACTGGACTAGAGATGGAATGACTCCCTTTTTTTTTTCTTTCTTTTTTTGGTTTTTCGAGACAGGACTTCTCCGTGTAGTTTTGGTGCCTGTCCTGGATCTCGCTCTATAGATCAGGCTGGGCTCAAACTCACAGAGATCCGCCTGGCTCTGTCTCCCGAGTGCTGGGATTAAAGGCGTGTGCCACCGCCGGGAAATGACCGTTGTCACTTGGCTCAGTTATCTTCCCACATGCTCTCATTAATCCATGCACTGCCTCACAGTTTAGATGACTTATCTTTAGATGACTTATCTTTAATGATTATCTTTTTAGATGACATCTTTTTTAGACGATTATCTCATTTAACAGAAGCTACTCACTCAATACCCTTATCTTGAGGTCCCAGCGCATATCCTTTCCTGCAGCATCCTTCAGGATTGCTGTCTGGTTGGATTCCTAAGCCTCTATGTAGCACTGGGAGTCAGTAGGTGTCAGGAAGATCTGCTAAATTGAATTTGGAGACCCTGGCAGCACAGCTATGTGTCCTGGGGCGACCCCTGGTGGCATGTTGTGGGATCGTCGGCCCGTATCCACTGTCCGCCGTACTTGCGGGCTGAGTGGTAAACTGGCAGACCCGGGTTCTACCTAAGCCACGTGGCTCTCGGTGGTGCTGTTGCTCCCTCATTGTCGCCACGATGGAGGGGCTCCAAACGCGCATCATTTCCCAAGACCTTCCCACTTCTCTCATATGCAACTCTGTCGCCCTCTAGCAACACGACAAAACAAAACAACCACAAAAACTTGGAGCCAATATACCTGTGAGATCTAACTCTGGTAGGGCCACTCCCTAGAGGTGGCTGTGGACACCGAATTGCTCCTCTCTGCGGCTCAATTTTCCCTGGTACCATGAGTCTTACAGGATAATCAGGCTCGAAATTCATAAACCTTGTGAGGGCGAATAAAGGAGAGGAGGGATGGCGCCAGAGTTCAGGGGGCTGCTGCATCTTTATGGCCCTCCTTCTTTCTTGAGATAGGGTCTCATGTAGCTCAGGGTGGCCTGGAATTATATTAGCCACTAAAGATGACCCTGAACTGGATTTTTTGTCTCCACTCTCATATGTTGAGATTGCAAGTGTATATACCCTCGGGCCTATGTGTACACAGTCTGTGTGATTGACTTTTTAAATTTATTAATTGATTTTACACCAGGACCGCAGTTTCAGTGACTGATCCTTTTAAGACAACGAGACTGGGGAGGAGGTACCCTATTCTTCTTGTATGTGTGTAAGAGGCTCCCTCTGCTGGCCAGAGACATCAGTCTATAAAGTTCTTCCTCCAAGAATTCCCATGTTTATGTGTGAACGCCTGCCAATTTGCTTGTGTGTACCTGTGACCCTGAATGTGTCTAGGCAACTGCATGCACACATCTCAGGTGCTATGCACAGGTTTATGTGCATGAACATTCGTGTATGTGTGTACATGAGTATGTGTGTGTTTCTGTGTGTATGTGATTATGTGTGCATGTGTTGGCGGCACAGCAGGAGAAACACCACTGTCCTTGCAACTGGCCACACCAGCTGTGCTTATGGTCAGTGTCTCAGCTCTCTGCCCTAGTCTCCAAGCTTGACGCTCCAGGCCTCACACTCCAGAGAGACACTGTCCTTAGGAGCAGCCCCAGGTCTTCGCTCTGGCAGAAATGACTCTGAGGTTCGTGTTCCTTGCCCTCTGTCCAGAGCTGAGCACTGGTTGTCCACAGTGCAAGCTCCCTTCAAGCTGCCTTTAACTTCTGTCTCCCTTTCCATCCCACTTCCCACCGGGTGTTTCTGGTGTGTCCTGGGATCTCCTCCCAAAGAGATGCCTGGCAGTTGAAACCCAGTCTTTGATCTGGAATCCTTGTATCCGGGTCTGCAGGTTCAAACTCACCAGACATAATGCTGGCTGACCCTCCCGACTCCTGTAGTCATAGTCTTGTGTCCTGATTACCAAGGAGGGATTTGATCTTAGAGGGTCAATCACTTGCTCAAGTCACACATAGTTGGTGAGTGGCAGAGCCCAGCCTTGACCTTGGTCTGTCTGATCCCAAGCCAGGTGCTCATTGCTTTCCTAACAGCCTGCTAAGGGTCAGAGAATTCCTGAGGGGTGTTTACAGCAGTGGGTTCCTTGACAAATGACCCCAGGCATCATAGCTGGTGTGTATGCCTTCATTCTGTCATGGAGTAGGTGTTAAAACGCGTCATTCTGTCCATTATAGCCATGTGTTAAGGAATATTGCAAACCTCCCCTCACTTACCTCCCTCCCTCCCTGGCTGGTTGTGAAAAGTAGTAAGTGTGGGACATTTCTAGTAAGTGTACAAATTCATACTCTGGGGAAGGCTCAACAGGGCTGGCTTTCTATACTCTATTGAACATTATCCAGAGCAACTCATCCAAGTGGGAAGGAGCCATTTCCAAGATGGCTGACTCTCATGGTGGACATGGCTGGGTATCTCATGTCTTTTCAGACACAGCCTCTCCATGGGGCTGCTGGGGCTTTCTCTTACAGTGTCCACTGGGGCCAAGACTGTGTAGTCCAATGGGATTGGAAGGAAACTGTACACTGTCTGTGACATGAACGCCAATGTTGAAGACGTCATGGGGACTGCCCAGATTCTAGAAGAGAGGAATTAGGAGTCATCCCTGAATGGGTAGGGTTCTCTAGAGAACCAGTCAACAGATGGGTTCAGGTGTATAATATTTCGATGTTTCAACATGACATTGTCACACCTTTGAAGCTGGTGCTCAAGAAACATAATCAAGTCACCAAAAAATAAAAAAAATTAAGAACATTTAAAGATGTGTCTACGTGTGTGAGTGCGTGCATGTGAGTGCAGAAGCATTGGAGCTGCCTGACTTGGGAACCAAACTCAAGTTCTCTGCAGAGCGGTGCATGCTCTTAACCATCTCTCTAGTCCCCTCCCATCAAATCTTATAATGACTTATAAATAAGTTTATGATTTTGTATTAGGGACACTCAGAGTTATCCTGGGAGCAGTATGTGGCCCTTAAGCTGCAGGTTGGATGTACCTGGATTATTAAAAAAAAAAAAAAAGAGGTGCATCTCTTTCTTTAATATCTATTAATTGTGCAAGTAATGGATTCACTGTGATATTTGTATACACTCATGTAATATATACGGGTCATACTCCCCGCTATTACCTTTTCTTACCCCTCCCCCACCTTATTCTCCTCCTCTTTCCTAATGGCCTTCCATCTGTTTCGTGTCTTTTTCTTCCTAGCTCCCACAATGGAGAGTAAATGTGATGTTTATCTTTCACTTAACATGATGATTTCCAGTTCTGTCCATTTTCCTGAGCACAATGTGATTTCACACTTTTCTATGGGTAAGTAATACTCCATTGTATTTATATGGCACATGTCTTTTAACCATCCAAACATCCATTGACAGACATGTAGGAGTATATATATATATATATATATATATATATATATATATATATATATATATGTATGTATTTCTACATAAAGAGGCCAGAGTCTATGAAGTTGGGAGAGAACAAGGGGTGTGTGTGTGTGTGTGTGTGTGTGTGTGTGTGTGTGTGTGTGTATGTGTGTGTGCGTGCGTGCACTTTAGGGGTTGTTGGAAGGAGGAAAGGGAAAAGAGAAACAGATGTAATTACATTTTAGTAAACAACTCAACAACTTCAGGAAGTCCCAGAAACTGACCAGATTTTCCAGGCCCTCCCCTCTCCAAACTGATATAAGCTGTAAGAATAGTGGAGTGACTCTCTGATCTACTGAGCTGCCTTTAAGTTGTACATATCGTGAGCTTCAGGGTTCCAGCTTTTGTGAGCGGTCACCATGTTGGGATGTGCTTTTGATGATGCAAATTTCTTTCAGCCATCCTTGCTTGTGTAGGTAGCTGTGGTCAGAAAGTTTCTCCAGTTCTGCCAAGCCACCACAGTCCCACGGCCAACTTATAAAATATTCACTTAGTAGCTTATATTAATTATAACTGCTTGGCCATTAGCTCAGGCTTATTATTGACTAGTCTTGCACTTGAATTAACCCATGATTCTTATCTATGTTTAGCCACATGGCTTGGTACCTATTCTCAGTTCTGCCTTCACATCTGGCTTCCTCTGTGTCTGGTTGGCGACTCCTGACTCAGCCCTTCTTTTTCCCAGAATTCTCCTTGTCTACTTACCCCACCTATACTTCCTGCTTGGCTACTGGCCAATCAGCATTTTATTTATCAACCTATCAGAGCAATACATATTCACAGCATACAGAACAACATTCCACAGCAGGTAACCCCTCACCCATACGACTGTAAGTAATCCCAACAAACTTATTGCTTTACCAGGTTGAACTTTTGCGGTATCTTTGGTCTGTCTTTGATTCCCTGTCTGAGATGAGTGGACCCTTGTCTACATCTCCCCAGGAATAGCATCACTCAACATGTCCACCACAGCACTTCATTTTTAATTAATTAGTTAAATGAATATGGATGTTTTGCCCCCACGTATGTCTGTGCACCATGTGTGTCCCATGGAGGAAGTCAACGTCAGATCTCCTGGGACTGGAGTCACAGGCAGCTGTGAACTGCTACATGGGTGCTGGAATCAAACCCAGGTCCTCTAGAAGAGAAGCCAGTGTTCTTAACCACTGAGCTACCTCTTCCCTCCACATAGCACTTTGAATCATAACTTTCCACCCATAGCCCCAATTGTCACATTTTCATCCATAATGTAAAATTCATTTACTCTTTCTTTGGAAGTCTTTTTTCCCTTCCTAAGACAGGGCTTCTCTGTGTATATGGAACTCTTTCTGTAGACCAGGCTGGCCTTGAACCCAGAGATCCACCTTCCTCCCAAGTGCTGGGATTAAAGGTGTGTGCCGCCACTGCCTGGCTATCAAGACAATCTCTTAATGGGAATTTCATCCCTATAAAATAAAAAAGCAGCCGGGCAGTGGTGGTGCACGCCTTTAATCCCAGCACTCAGGAGGCAGAGGCAGGTGGATCTCTGTGAGTTCGAGGCCAGCCTGGGCTACCAAGTGAGCTCCAGGAAAGGCGCAAAGCTACACGGAGAAACCCTGTCTCGAAAAACCAAAAAAAAAATAAAAAATAAAAAAGCAAGTTGCATACTTCCAATACACAATGACACAGAATAAATTTTCCCACTACAAAAGGGAGAAATGAGAGTGTAGCAAGACTAAAAGCCATCAAGAAAAGCACAAAACTTCAACTCCATCCATATCTAGCACCTGGCTCTTGTGACTGACTCATGCAGGCTCTAGCACTGTCCACTGATGCTCACACAGACTCTCCGCTCTGTGCACGAAGCTTTCCTCAGTGGACACTCAATGGTCCTGATATTTCCAGCATCTTCTGGTTTCTACTGGAACTTAGGCTTCATCTTCTCACTTTTTTTTTTTTTTTTTTTTTTTGAGACAGGGTTTCTCTGTGTAGTTTTGGTGCCTGTCCTGGATCTCGCTCTGTAGACCAGGCTGGCCTCGAACTCACAGAGATCCACCTGGCTCTGCCTCCCGAGTGCTGGGATTAAAGATGTGTGCCACCACTGCCAGGCCATCTCCCCAGTTTTCAGTAATCGACTTTCACGCCCTCCATGCAGGGAATCTTACCCGGACACACATTGCTTGGCCTCAGAGGTTTTCTGGAATTATGATTTCTGGAAATTTGATATAAGTCACCCTCCCGTCATGCATCTTTCAAGCTTGCAAAAGAATTGCCAGATGGAAGATGCTAAGTGTTGCTGTCAGTTTGAGATATCGCCTGGACTTTCCTTGGACCACAGCTGTGGTGATGTATTGTGTCCCCCAATATACTGCGTCTCCCAATACAATTTACCTGAGGATCAGAGGAAAAAGCCAGCCACAACATAGAAGTCAGGCAATGGTAGCACATGCCTTTAATCCTATCACTTGGGAGGCAGGGATCTGTCTGGATCTATGTGAGTTCAAGGTCACACTGGGAACAGAGCCAGGCGTGGTGGCACATGCCTAAAATTCCAACACTAGTTAACCATGGAGGCAGAGCCAGGTGGATCTCTGTGAGTTCGAGGCCATGGAGGTCTGGAGGTCTGTACAGATAGACAGGAAGTGACAGAGCTGGGCAGGAAGAGGAAGTGATGTAGCTGGACAGAGAGAGCAAATCAGATGGCAGAATAGCAAGGCATATAGGCGTGGGTAGACAGGAAATAGCTCACCTTTTGGAAGCTGCAGAGTTGGTGAGGTAGGGTTAGCTATGGTTTTCCCTATTTCCCTGATCTCTCAGGTTTTCACCCTTATATCGGGCTCCATGTTTTTTATTTAATAAGACAGTTTAGCAATTCGTCTACACCACAGCTGCTGTGACCTCTGTGTGCCTTTGAGGTTAACCTTAGGAAAACTCCTCTAGGTGGCCATTTTGCAGTATGTATTCCCTTCAGCAATATTCCTCATATATAAAATTTACTATTACTCCTCCTCCTCCTCCTCCTCCTCTTCCTCCTCCTCCTCCTCTTGATGTGTGTGTAGGTACATATGTGTATGGTACGTATGAGGAGGTCAGAGAATAACACTGAGGAACTAGTTCTGTCCTTTACACATGGGACCAGACTAACCTCATCAGGCTTGTGAGCCGCCCCACTGGCCCACAAATATATTGGAACCATTCATGATGCACTAGGACATATCCTGTGGGACCAATGCAGTCCTGTGGGACTAATGCAAGTGTGATGTGTTTGATGGTGTTAATCTTTTAACATTACTTCAAATGTGCATGCTTCCTTCTTATTCAAACTGCTTTTTTTTTTTAATCTTTCTGCTCTACTTGCTCTCATTGTGTACCCAGATACGAACACCGAACAGTAACCATGGCGTAGCTTGAATGGCAGCACATCTTAGAATTTCTTCTGTCAAACAAACAGTCCATTGTTTTTTAATTCAGCTTTACTCAGGTTCTCACAACATGGGCAGACTGTAGCCAGATTCTTTTAAAAAAATTTTTTTTTCCATTTCATTGTATGTGTTTTGCCTCCACATATGTCTATGTCCCACATGCATGGCTGGTGTCTGTGGAGGCCAGAAGAGGACGTCACAGATCCCCCAAGAACTGGTGTTATAGACAGTTGGGAACCGCCATGTGGGTGCTGGGAAGAGCAACCAGTGCTCTTAACCACTGAGTCATCTCTCCAGCCCTGCAGCAAGATTCTTTACCAACATGAATTACAACACCAATGACCTCTAGCTCAGTTCCCAAGAGAGGTTGTTTTTTTTTTGAGACGGGGTTTCTCTGTGTAGCCCTGGCTGTCCTGGGACTGGTCTGGCCAGGTTGGCTTCAGACTCACAGAGACCCACTTGCCTCTGCCTCCTGAGTGCTGGGATTAAAGGTGTACACCACCACTGCCCGACCCCAAGGAGTTTTGATCCCTGCTGAAACCTCATGAACTGTGAGCCTCCACTGTCCACACATCTCTCAGCATGCTACTGTCCAAACTCCTACCATCGTGGCCCATCACTCTCTGCTTACAGCATTCTGGAGCTTTTCTAGATAGAAGTTCCAAACTCATCCTCACTCCTCTTGCAAGCCAGGCCCAAAGCCTGTGAACCACACAGTCAGACTGATCACAGCACTGGCCTCTTCACTCGACACCAGCTTTGCACATTAGTTACTTTTCTTGCTGTGACAAAGTACCCAGTGAAGGGCCGCTTCAGGAGGGGAGGGTGATTGTGGCTCACAGTTTAAGAGTACAGGCCTTCGATGGGCGGTGTTGGCGCACGCTTTTAATCCCAGCACTCGGAAGGCAGAGGCAGGCGGATCTCTGTGAGTTCGAGGCCAGCCTGGACTACAGAGTGAATTCCAGGACAGCCAGGACTGTTATACAGAGAAGCCCTGTCTTGAAAAACCAAAACAAACAAACAAACAAACAAATAAATAAATAAATAAATAAAAAGAGTACCTTCGTCCTTCCTGGTGGGGAAGTCCTGGTGGCAGTGGTAGAGTGAAAAGTGGCAGCTTTTCACGTTGTATCTGAAGTCAGGAAGCAGAGAGGGCGATGGATGCTGGTTTTATCTTGCTTCTCCCTTTTAAAGTTTTTAGTTAACACATATCAGTCCTGCCTAACAATGGGTCTTATGGTGACATTTCATACATATGTGATGTGTTGGGACATAATCACTCTCCATTACCTGTTATTGTCCTGCCCCATTTATTTCCCCACCTAGCTCGTCTCCCTTCTACTTTCATGCCATATATATATATATATATATCTTACGTTCAATTGACGTTTTGCCTGCTTGTGCGTCTGTGGGAGGGTGCCAGAAGCCCTGTTAGTGGAGCTACAGGCAGGTGTGGGCTGCCATGTTGTTGCTGGGACTTGAACCCAGGTTCTCTGGAAGAGCAGCCGGTGCTCTTCACTGCTAAGCCATCAGTTGTTATCGTTCACAACTTGAACTAGATCTCTGCACACCCTCGGGCTTTTCCCTTTCATTCTGTTGAATGAATAATGGTGTTATTCTGACGGGCCTGCCTTAATATGTAAATCAGTGTTTTTCTCTGGCCTCTCTCAATTAGTTGAGGGGGGACCCAGAGCCCATACCCAGCTCTCTCTTCTCCAGCCTGCACTCCCCCCCAAACCCCCCCCCCCCAGCTTGACCCCTCCCATCTGCTTCCTATCTGAACTCCTCAGCTGGGAATTTTATCTTCAGAATCGGACCTAGTCGGTCCCAGCAGGGCTGGATTCTTTGTTTCTGGAAGTCTTGTCTCCGTCCAGAACTTGGATTACTTGGAGGTTGAACTGGAATTCTACCGGGTTGTGCAGCTGGCGGGCAGAGGCTCGGAGCCTCTTGATTCTGCCCCGCTGTCCCCCACCCTGCTGTGCAGAGGGCCTGGGGAGGCGGGAGACACCTTTGTCCTGGCTCAGATAGAAGGTGTTGAATCCTCAGGAGCTCGCGCCTGCCTGGGCCGGTGACTCACTGTGCTTCCGATGGGCTCCGCCCCCCTCATTTTGGCCTCTTGCCCGGGCTGGGAGGCCGCAGCTAGGCCTGGGAAGGATGATTGGCTCAGCCCAGATCATCAGTGCACACAGTCAGAAGCCAGGAACTAAAACATTTCCAGAGAAGAAGAGAGGAGGTCTCCTGGGACTCATTGCTCCAGAGAGAAGGTGCCAGGCTTGGGGACACCGGGAAGGCCTTGACTGAACAGTGGAAGCTCTGTCTACAGCTGGGGTGGCCTCGGGGAGCCCTCTGGCTCTGGAGACCAGTGTTTTCCGGTTACTCTGCCTCTTCCCAGTGCTTTAGTCTGGGCCAGTCTAGGACTCTAACAGTTCCCAGCTGTCTGTCGCTCTCCTTCGTGTTCTCTCTCACTGTCTCTCCCCTGCGTTGCCCTGGGTGTCCCTTCTCCTTGTCCTATTCTAGTCCTCTAAGTCACTATCTCTATCCAGTGACCCCGGCAATCCATCTCTGTCTCCTGGGCCTCAGAGTTTCACGCTCTGCCCATCTGTCCTGCAGGATGCTACAGCTGAGCCTGTCCTGGCTGGGTCTGGGGCCTGTGGCTGCCTCCCCATGGCAGCTTCTGCTGCTGGGTGGGGCCTCCTTGCTCCTGGCCCGAATTCTGGCCTGGATCTATTCCTTGTATGACAACTCCTGCCGGCTCCACTGCTTCCCTCAGCCCCCTTCACAGCACTGGTTTTGGCGTCACATGGGCATGGTGAGTACGGCAGCAGGTGGGTCTGGTGTGTCAGGATGAAAGTGTTCTCAAAGGACCAGGAAAGGTTCTTAGGAATCTGGGGGTCATGAGAGGACTGGGGCCTACAACCGTAGAGAGGTGAGGGAGGCTCTGCTCACACACCCAGCAGATCTACTCCTTGCCTGTCTGCTCACACGGTCCCTGAGGCTTCCTTCTTCTTCTTCTTTTGTTTTTTCCCCTTTCTTATCCCTACCTAATTTTGGGTCACATTCTCACCAGGACTCATGGGCTGAGGTCTCATCCTGTTGTTTGTTCAGTACTGTTCTGTGTTGTAGTTCCAGGCCCCCAGGACGGGTTCCCCCATGTGCTCTCCTCATTTTCCACGGTTGGGTTTGAGGCCCTGTAGTGGAAGGCATGTGGTGTGCCCCTTTCCTGGCCCATCTCTGTTGTCCTCAGGCCAGTGTCTGTACCTCTCCAAGACGCCTCTTCCCCTGTGGGAATGAGCTGTGATCCTTGTACCTCCACCTAGAGGGACACTGAATGTCAGAAGAAGAGATGTGATCTTTCCTCTCCAACTCCTCAGGCTCTGTTCTTTCTTATCTAGCTCTCCATTCTCAAAGTGTGTCAGAGGACTCTACTGCCCAAGTTGTGCTGAAGTTGAGCACTCTGTTTTCCTTTGTGGTGTTGAGATAAGACACTGAATGTCCTGTGCTGCCTGTGAAAGGGTTCCATCACTATCCCAACAACTTCTTCTTCTTCTCCTTCTTCTTCTTCTTCTTCTCCTCCTCCTCCTCCTCCTCTTCCTCTTCCTCCTCTTTCTCCCCTATGTGGCCTCTTCCATAATGGCTACACTTTCTGGGAAGAGTTTCTTATTCTCATATCCAGTGTCTCTTGCTCCAGAGCTTCCTACTGCCAGAGCCACCCTTGGCACTCCAGTGTCACCGGGAGGGCACCACCTCCAGTGGCATTGATTCAAGTGCTGCTCTCTCTCACCACAGGCCTCTGCTTCTAGCTTCCCTGTTTGCCTTCTCTCACCTCAGATCTCCTCAGGACCTCCTCCTCTCCATCTCCCATCCAGGAACTTCCTATTAGGCAGGGTTTCCCCAGATGGTAGAACCATATACATCATGTATTTACCTGACTAGAACGGTGCATAATCAGTAGAGGCTGGGGAATCCAGTCATGGCTATCTGCATGTTGGAGAGGCTGAGGACCCAGTAGCTGCTCAGACCATGAAGCTGGATGCTTTGGCAGTTCCGGTCTGGTGCTGAAGGCCTGGAAGATTCAGGAGAGTTTCTGATCTCCCATCAGCAGCTGAGTTCTGGTGGAGAAGAGACACAGTCACCACCAGGAAGCGAAGGCCCAGAGATCAAGCAGCAGGTTTGACCTCAGACTTTAAATCTGGGCCACCTGTCAGAAGGCAATGCCCACTCTCAGGGAGGGTCTTCTCCCCTCAGGGAGGGTCTTCTCCCCTCAGTTCATCTTTCCAGAAAATGCCTCACAGACTAGCCCAGAGGATCATCTTAGTGAATTCCCGTTGACAGTGAAGATTAATCATCTGAAACCCTACCTGTTGTCAACCTGACACCTAACCATATCTCCGTGTCATGCTTAATTACCAAATGAAGATAATAAAGTCTCAGTTCCACCTAACATCATCTAAGCTTCACACTTACAAGGGAATATACTATTATTTCTCCAGAGTAGATGGCAAAGTCCCTTGAGGAATGCCTAACTACTGATGTTATTTAACCAATGTTATGTTACATGGTAAAGGATTAGGAAAGAAAAGAAAACATAAATATCTGTGTATTCGTGCATAAACATATCCTTAACAAAACAGTACAGAAACACTCATGATAATTAAATCATTGTTTCTGTAACTAATCATGAGGTTTAGTTGGTATTCATTACTGCTTTCCTCTCCTATCCATTCTATATTTCCTCTACCCTCAACAATGTCTCATAAGATCTTGGCTCTTTATCTGGAGGGGGTAATCTATACCTTCATCCTTGAAGAACTATAACCATCCTGCCTGGTTTGAGTTATTGGAGTTCCCCATTGACCTTAACCTCAGGACATGGTAACACCAAGAGAAGCCCTAAAAGATCTCCTGTATCTAGGCAATACTCTTCCTTTTATTGTGGATAAGAAGCCCACCCACTTTTCCTCTGGCGGTTTGGATCAGTCACCCCTGTTAACACTATAACACATATCTTATCCTGTTGATTCAAGGGAATAAGGAACACAAATTGGTTAATGGGGAGGATTAGCTTCTGAGTCAATGGATATTTATCATATCTCTTGGCAGAAGCAAACTCCCATCTGGAACAGAGTCTTGTAAGTCAGCAGAGCATATGGTTGTGTGAACAAGGAAGAAAAAAATTGCTAGTGGGTCACTAGAGGTGATCAGGCATGGCATCATTCTCATTTCCACCTCTTGCTTAATTCCTGAACTATAAACCCTGGTCAGAGGAGAAACAATGCCATGTACAGATTCAGAGCAGATATAGCCTTCTGGAAAACCTGCCAGTCATCCAAGTTATTTCCACCTACTTCACTGTAGCTGTGCCCTTAAAGGCCATTGTACCCTTCCTTCATGCCATCTGCTTCAGGTTGGTGGGGGATGGTGAGACCACTGATTTTCACAATCATGAACCCACTGCCTCACTTCTATGGCTGGGAAGTGAGTTCCTTTGTTAGCAACAAAATTATGTGGGATACCACGGTGGTGGATAAGTCATTCTGTAAATGAATAGATGGTAGTTTGGGTAGAAGCATTACATGCAGGAAAGGCAAATTCATAACTAGAGTAAGTATCTGTTTCGGAATGGACAAAACACTGTCCATTCTGTGATGGAAGTGGTCCACGGTAGTCAGCCTTCTTAGGTCACTGACTGATCTCCTCATATTGGAGTCTCAGTGTTGGTCTCTGCTGCTGGCAGATCTCAATGGCAGCCATAAGCAAGTCAACCTTGGTGAGTGGAGGCCTGTGCTGTTGAGCCCATGTATAACTTCCATTCCTGCCACCTTGTCCACTTTGGTCATGGACCCATTCGCCAATGACAGGGATGGCTGGGGAAAGATGTTAACTACTATCTACAGTACAAGTTACCCTATCTGCTTGATTACTGAAGCCCTTCTCTGCTGAGACCACCTTTTGCTGAGTAGTTATATGGGACACAAATATCTTCACATCCTTTGCCCATTTGGAGAGATCTACCACATGCCTTTTCCCAAAATGTCTTTCCAACTTTTTAATCATACCACCTTTAAGAACCCTGACATGCAGCCAAACCATTGGCCACAGCTCAAGAAGCAGTATATAATCACATGCTTGACTATCTCCTTTTCCAAGCAAAAACATACGACTGTACACACTTTTGTAGATTTCCCTTCACCAGTGTCCTTCAGGGTTCAGAAAGGCTGTAATGCTACAGATAGCCACTTTTGGGTGGTGCCTATATATAGCACATGGAAACACCTGTAAATGCCTAGTCTTCTGTTCAGCAGATTGCAGGACACACCTCATGAAGCTTTAGGTGCACGCTTAGGAACAGAAGGAGTTGTAAAAGGAGTAGGAACCATAGGTATTTTGGAATCCTCTTTAGTAATTTGCTGTGATTTCATTACCTGTGTAGGCTCAGTCACACACACACACACACACACACACACACACACACACACACACACACACACATACACACACACACATCGCTTTCATTTTATGATGGATTACTGCTGTGACTGTATCATTATGTAAGCTGAAACACTAACCCCCGATTTTCTACTTAATGGGGTCATATAGATAAATCCAGCTTGATCTACGGTTATGTTCCCTCCATCACTAACCCACGCCCTCAAAATCCATTCTCACACATGTGTTCCAGGCCTCTTCTTATATAAACCAGAAACAACAAGATGTTCTTTAGGAGTGTAGTGTGACTTCTCACTGTGTATTCCATCTCTGTGGCCTGCTGAAACTTGAGTCTAGTTGTAGGTCTGGAAGATGTGTGGTGAGGGTGGATCCCGATTGGCATCAGAGGAAGTAGCATAGGCTATAGAACCTCAAAGCCTGTCTGTGGTGATGTATTTCCTCCAGCAAGGCTCCACCTCCTAAAGGTTCCATGACTTCCCCAAACAGCATCACCAACTGGGAACCAAGTGTTCCAATAACTGGGCTTACGTGGGACATTTCTCATTCAAACCACCACAGTAACTTTAGGTTTAATCAAATTGCAGAGTTAGCGCCAGATTCCAACAACAGCCTTCTCCATCCCCAGATCCAGAACAACGAGGAAGGTCTGCAGCTGTTGACTGAAATGGGCCACTACTTCCATGATGTCTACCTCTGTTGGTTTGGGGCTTTCTACCCGATCCTGACACTCACCCACCCCAAGTTCATTGCCCCCGTGCTCCAGGCCCCAGGTATTTCTCCCAGGATCGAATTACTGGTCTGTTCCCTTCCTTTTCTCCAAGCCCTTCCCATCCCTGCACAGGCCAGGCTGGGCAGGGGAGGGTGGAGCCATGTCAGACAGAAGTCAAGCCCTGCTGCTAACCCAACTGACCCACGACAAGGTTTTGGGTTTCTCTAGATACTGAGGTCTGTTAAGTGAGTGAAGGAAATTCAACCCAGTGTGGTCTTCTATTGACTGGGCATGTAGCTTTGCAGTGGGGCACTAGTCTGCAATGTACAGGGCCTTAGGCTGCATGACTAGGCACTGAAATAAAAACAAACGAACAAACAAACAACATCAAAACAACTAAAGAAATTTGCTGGCAGAAAAGTCCAGGGAGAGTGGGAGAGTGGTCTTCAAGCACAGCTGGATTCAGGTCTCAACAATGCTGCAGGACCTTTATCTCTTAATTCCATCTTCCTCTGGGATGATTGCATTCTCATGTGGAAAAAGATGATCCCTAATAGCTCAACCCCTTGAAAAAGATCCCTGTGGGTCCAGGATGAGTTCTGGGACTCCTTAACTTTGTCTCATTTGGGTGATAGGACAGATTCTTCACCCACCACTGTGACTTGATTGCCTCATACTATTTTAGACATAAAATGACAACCACTCCATCAATTCAGAGTGCATTCTTTTTTTTTTTTCCCCTGAGACAGGGTTTCTCTGTGTAGCCCCTAGCTGTACTGGAACTCACTCTGTAGATGAGACTGTCTTCGAACTCACAGAGATCTGCCTGCGTCTGCCTTCCGAGTGTTGAGATTAAAGGCGTGTGCCACCACTGCCCAGCCTGTTTTGTGCATTCTTAAAAAGAAGCAAAATAGAAGAGGACAAATGTGTCTTCATGGCACTTTCTTTTCTTTCTTTCTTTTTTCTTTTTTTTTTTTTTTTTTTGAGACAGGGTTTTTTCTGTGTAGTTTTGGTGCCTGTCCTGGATCTCACTCTATAGACCAGGCTGGCCTCAAACTCACAGAGAACTGCCTGCCTTTGCCTCCCGAGTGATGGGATTAAAGGCATGCGCCATCACCGCCCAGCCAGTACTTTCTTAAAATGAAAATAAAAGGCTAGAAGACGAAGGCCTTTTGCATACTTAAGGTATGATCTTTCCCTACCTTTTTGATCCTTGATAAAACATTTCTAGTAATGAAATAAAATAAAAATATGGAGATCTTCTGGGTGTAGTGTGCACTCCTTTAAGGCCAGCAGTAGGGAGGCAGAGGCAGGCAGATCTCTATGTGTTCGAGTCCCACTGGTCTAGAAATTTATTTTTTTCACAAACAAACAAATCCATTTAATGGTCATTTTGTCATAGGATTCAGAATATAGCGTGGCCAAACATCATTACAATCACTCATCATTTTTATGGGGTCATTAGCATAATCAGATCTGTTTATCAGGACACTTCTCAAGAGGTTGTTGCCAGGAATGGAGGCTATGGCATCCCTTCTAGCAGAGTTCTGAAGTAGACCAGACAGACCAGAACTGAACAAAGCAGAAAGGTTTAGAGTTCAGGAAACTGATGCAGAAAGAGGCATATAGTACACCAAGATTCCATCCACCTTCTGGGTTGCTTCAGCCAATTCTGATGAAAGGGACCTTAAACTGCAAAGTGACTTGGGAGGGAGGAGAAGATCCAGATGGGCCCAGCTGTGTCTGGCTGGCCCTGGGGCTGCTTGATGGCTAGAGGGGGCAGCATCCTGCAGTCTTTGAGGACAGGGAACCCTTAACTTTAAAACCTCAATGCTTAGCATGGTGTAAAAGAGGACACTTGGGAACCCCGGGACATGTTTAGGACACATTTGGAGCATGAATGGGACACATTTAAATTCTACCTGGGGTTATCTGATGGGCACCATTAGATCATGTCAGACTGTTGTATTCTAGTGCAGGACCATACTGTATCCTCTCAGGGAAGATCATATGTGTTCATAACTGTGTCCCTGTCTAATGTGCAGGGTATGTCAGGACATGCCAGAGAGCTGAAATAGACAGTGTGTCCCAGCCTCCAAAAAGGCATTTATAAAGGTGTTGTACTGGGTTCAGATATGGAGGATGTGGTGGACTATGTAGCAGCCACATGAAGGTGTCAGGCTGATGGCGTCAGGCTCTCCCTGCTGCTGCAGCCTGGTCTAGCCTTGTCTCACCTCCTTCCTCCTCCCTGCTTCCTTTGTCGCTGTCCTCTTCCTGTCTTGGAGGGGGAGTGCGCAGCCCTGGGGCTGAGAGTCTCCATCCACTCCCCAAATTCATCTTTCACTTCTCCATGGCCCCTGATCGTCCTTCACGGCAGCTGCGGTGGCCCCTAAGGAAATGATTTTCTATGGTTTCCTGAAGCCATGGCTGGGTGAGTACCTCAAGGTCAGGGTCAGGAGACACCCTTGTGGGCCCGGAGAAAGGTGCCACCCTTGCTTACTGCCACGGCTGCCCTCCCAGGGGATGGGCTGTTGGTGAGTGCTGGTGAGAAATGGAGCCACCATCGTCATCTGCTGACGCCCGCCTTCCACTTTGACATCCTGAAGCCCTATGTGAAGATTTTTAACAAGAGCGTGAACATCATGCACGTGAGTGTGTGTGTACATGTTTGTATGGGATACTTTCTTTAAGATTAAATATTTTAAATATATATTTGCTTTATGTGTATGGGTGTTCTGCCTGCATGTATGACTATGCATTCCTAGTGCTTGTAAAGTCCAGAAGAGGGCACTGGCACTTCTGTGGAGTTATAGACAGTTGTGAGTCACTGTATAGGTACTGAGAATTACACCCGGGTCCTCTGTAAGAGCAACAAGCGCTCCCAACTTCTGATCCACCTCTTCATCCCTGTATGGCCTAATTTCTGTACTCGCATACCAGCTGACATTTATTGAGCACCTACTATATGTAACTGATGTTTTTTCTGGTCCTGCCCAGCCCCACAGACCTCGCAGCCGCTTATAAAGTAATCACTCAGAAGCTCGTATTAATTAAAACAGCTTGGCCATTAGCTCAGGCCTACCACTGACTAGCTCTTACATTTAAACTAACCCACAATTCTTATCTATGTTTAGTCACGTGGCTTGGTACCTCTTTTCAGTTCTGCCTTCACATCTTGCTTCCTCTGTGTCTGCTGGTGACTCCTGACTCAGCCTTCCTGTTCCCAGAATTCTCTTCTCTGCTTGTCCCACCTATACTTCCTGCCTGGCTACTGGCCAATCAGCATTTTATTTATTAACCAATCAGAGCAACACATTCACAGCCTACAGAGTGATATCCACATCAGAAATGCTATGCCAGTTCCATGATCTATGTTGCCGGTTGTCATTTTCGCACCACCCTGAGGAAAAGGCAACTATGACAGTTACATTATGAAACTGGGGGCCACAGAGGTCAGGGAGCCCATCCAAGTTCATCAGCAGTAAGTGTGAGTGGAGCAGGCACTGAAGTATGGTTTGTGGGACAACAGATGAGGTCAAATTAATTGTTGCCGAAGGTTTATCAAGTGGGAACCAGGAGAGGGTAATGCTCTGACCAAAGGCACACAGATGTTAGACTTGAACGCAAGGTTCCTGACTCCAGCCTTGTGTCTTCTCTTCTCCCACCAAGGCTTATAGACCAAGTGTGCTCTGTGTGTGTGTGTGTGTGTGTGTGTGTGTGAGCCCCAGTACTTGGAGTTGAGGAGGGGCTCAAGAGCCAATGCCTTATTCTGCTTCCTTCTCTGGCCAGGCCAAGTGGCAGCGCCTGACCACCAAGGGCAGCGCCCGTCTGGACATGTTCGAGCACATCAGCCTCATGACGTTGGACAGTCTGCAGAAATGTGTCTTTAGCTTCGACAGCAACTGTCAGGAGTGAGTCACTGTCTTTGCCTGGGAACGTGAGCATGGACCAGGGGAGGAGGCTGGAGAGGGAAGACTGGCTGGAGGGAGAGAGGGGACTCCCTGGAGGCGGTGGACATAACTGGCGTTGAAAGACAGTGAAGAGAGAGAGAGTGGGTGCTGTCCTTTCAGGGAGGTAGGGTTGTTTGGATAAAGGCAAGGTGTGGCTAAGTAGTAAATCAAACAGGGAACGAGGGTCTCTTGTCACTATCTGAAGAAGGAAAGGCTGGTGTTGGCTCCTGGTTTCAAAGCTGTCAGTTCATCGTGGTTGGTGGGAAGGCATCATGGAGCTCCTCGCATTAAGAAGGACAAGAAGTGGAGAGGGAGAGATGGTCTGTTCTAGCAAACTTCCTCCTCTGTTTCCTGTTCTTCCTTCTGGGCCCCCAGCCTGTGGGATGAGACTGTCCACCTCAGGATGGGCTTTTACCCCTCAGCCAATGCTCTGGGAAACATCCCCATAGACGAACACAGAGATGTGCTTTATGAGGGCTGGGGATGTGATTTGGTCAGTAATGTGCTTGCCATGCAAGGCCAAGGACTTGGGTTCCGATCCCTAGCTCCCCATCAAAGCAAAACCAGGGTGACTGATATCTGCAATCCAGTGCAACTACACGGAAATGTACATACAAGACACATGTGCGAGACACTGAAAATAAGTGATTTAATCTAAGCACTTCTTAATCTAATCAGGCTGAACATCAAGGTTAGTAATCACAGGGAGTCTACAAAGAGAGTTCCAGGACAGCCAGGGTTACACAGCGAGATCCTGTCTCGAAACTACTCCCCCTGAAAAAAGACTCCAAAAAACAAAACAAAACAAAACAACAACCCAATCACAGGGAGTTGAAAGTGCTCCCTGTGTCTCTTTTTCTCTCAAACACAGAGTTCACAGTGCTCCCCATTGCCTTCTGTATTACTTACCTTCCTGCTGCTGTTATAAAATACTGTGATCGTCTAGAAGGAACAGGGTATTTTGGATTACAGTTCTAAAACGGAAGTCCATAACGGCAAGGACGGCAGGGTAGCTGGCTGCCGAAGCAGGAAACTGCCTGATCACGTTTCAGCTGCACCCAGGAAGCAAAGAGCACAAACTGGAGGTGGGACGAGGCTGCAAGCTCTCCAGGTCCGCTCCTCCAACAAGGCTCTCACTCTGAAAGTGCCATCAACTGGGCGCCAAGTGTTTCAGTACATGAGCCTCTGGGACACATTTCCCTTCAAACCTTCTTCCTTTCTTCCTCCATCCCTTCATTTCTTCCTTCCTTTTCTTTCTTAATGGTATCTTACTGTGTTGTTTAGGCTAGCTTGGAATTGAGTAGGTACTTCAGGCTGCACTTGAACTCATGATCCTCCTGCCTCCATCTCCCGGATGTTGGGATTGCAGTCAGAAGCCATCATGTCTATCTAGTGGGCAGATCTTAAGGATGTTGTATACCCAGAAAGAAGGGCATGAACTCCATTCTGGGTTTTCCAAGGAGTCATGGAAGGTATTTAAGCAGTTGGGAGTCATAGTCACAGCTGAGATTGGACAACTGACCCAGTGGAGGACTGTCGCGTAGACACAGCATGCAAGGGACCTGAAGAGGAGGATATGAACTTGATACAGAAAAGAGGACAGACTTGCAGGAAATCAGGAAAGAAAAAAACAGAGCAGACGCTGAGTGAAGAAAAGATGAGGACAACCACATCTACCTTCGAATCCTGGGGTGCCAGGCTACTTACTCATGGGGAGTAGGCAGCAGGAGAGCTCTGCCTGGCTTAAGCCCTTTTCTGGATAGATTTTGGTCTTGAGACTCTGGCTGAAGTTTCTCTGGGGTTTCATGTGTGTTATGTTGCTTCCTGTCTCTGGTCTGCCCCTGCCCTGCAGGTCTCCCAGCGAATACATTGCTGCCATTTTGGAGCTCAGCTCCCTCATAATAAAACGGCACCTTCGGGTTATCCTGTATATGGACTTCCTGTACTACCTCACTCCTGATGGGAGGCGCTTCCGCAAGGCCTGTGACATGGTGCACAACTTCACAGATGCTGTCATTCAGGAGAGGCGTAGTAACCTTGCTAGCCAGGGTGTTGATGACTTCCTCAAGGCCAAGACAAGGTCTAAGACTTTAGACTTCATCGATGTGCTCTTGCTGGCCAAGGTGGGCTTTTGTGGGATCTCAACTGAGAATTTAACCAAGAACCTTGACATTAAGTGTTAGATGGAAGTTGAACTTGATCAAGAGGGCATTTGGGAAGCAATAGATGGTGTTTATAATAACTAAGGACAGGACACAGAGACATTTTAGAAGTGACCCCATTGAATGCTGTGTGGAAGGACAAACAACAGCAGGAAATTAAGGAGGAAACTGCAGGGACAGGCTCTGGAAAGGATAGAGAAGGCATTCTGTGTGCACAATGGGATCAGAACTTGTCTTAGGTCAGCATCAGGAATTCTCAGACATGGAATGAGTTGAGGGTTCTGTTTTGTCTTCAGGATGAACATGGAAAGGAGCTGTCAGATGAGGACATCCGGGCAGAGGCTGACACCTTCATGTTTGGAGGTGAGGGCCCCTGTGTAGGGCTACAGTGAGGATAAGAGTCTATAAATCCCAATTAGATATCATGGGGAGCCACCAGACCCCTCCATTCCATCCATCCATCCTTTCTTCATCTTTCCTTGGGGCATGGATGCCCAAGTACTGTTTACTCTGAGGTGCTAAAACAACCCATACACCCAGTCCTTCCTGTCTGTCCCTCAGGCCATGACACCACAGCCAGTGCACTCTCCTGGATCCTGTACAACCTGGCGAGGCACCCGGAATACCAGGAGCGCTGCCGGCAGGAGGTGCAGGAGCTGCTGAGGGACCGTGAGCCTGAGGAGATTGAATGGTGAGCATAGGTTCAGTGCCATGAACATAGCTGAGATCCAGAATGGTAGTTGCTATTTTTGATTTTTAAAATTACATTGACTCATTTATTTGTGTGTGACTGTCTCTGTCAGGGGTGTGCATGTGCCAAGTACGCATGTGGAGGTCGGAGGACAACTTTCAGAAATTGGCCTCTCCTTCTACTGTGGGTTCTAGGGGCTGAACTCAGGTCGTCAGGAACAGCAGCAAGTATCATTACCTGAAGAGCCACCTCCTTGGCTTTACTTTTGATTTTTTTTTTTTGGTCTAGTTATATAGTTCAAGCCGGCCTGGAACTCACCATTCTCTTCTCCTGTGTCTACCTCTTGGAATCACCTGACCAGCTTGGCCATCACTTCTTAAATCTCTACTGTATGACCCCCGAGGGTTCCTGGATCATATCCTCCACTTTCCTCTTGGATTATGTGTCCTTTGTTTGTTGATTTGCATGCAATTACACACACACACACACACACACACACACACACACACACACACACACACTCACATTCACTTACACACATATCATGATAATAGACAGACAGACGACAGACAGACAGACAGAGGATTGTAGACATCCCTGAATGACTCCTTTGAATACTATTGTGGTTCATGGTATTTTATGACATACAGATTCTTCAATTTTGTGAATAATATACTGACATTTCCTTCTGGTCTTTAAGTTCAAACTTTTGGAGTTTTAAAAATTCCTGGTTTTCTGTCACAAATAATGTCTCTTATGCTTTGTAGGTTTTTTGTCCTCCTTAATCAGTCTGTTAATGGGTGGGGCAGGTGGAGAATTGGTGAGTGGGTGCAGAATTGCACTTAGTGGCACTCCGCATACTAGCGCAGTCGTAGTTAACATTTATTCTCACCTTAAAGAAATGACAGGTCTTGGGAATGCTAGATGTGGTAAGGAACGTTAGAGGTCCAGTTTTTCAGATGTCATGGAGAACTCCATCCTCTAGTCAGAACAGGCAAACACTTATTTCTACTTATTCACTTTTAAAAAGATTTATTTTTGTTTATGTTTGGTTGTGGGTATGTACACATGAGTGTGGGTGCCCTCGAGAGCCAAATGGCGTCAAACCCCCTGGAGCTGGAGTAACAGGTGGTTGTGAGCTGCCCTGTGTGGGTGCTAGCAAGTGAGATCAGCTCCTCTAGAGAGCAGTGAGAACTCTTAACCTTGTTGGGACGGAGTCTCCTAAAGCTAAGGCTGGCTTTCAACTCAATAGATAGCCTAAGCTGGTCTTAATCCTCCTGCCTCCACCTTCTGAATCTTGCCACCATTTAATTTTTTAAAGGTCTTTCATATAAATATATGAAAGCATTTAACGATATTCTTTTTTTGGTAAAGATATCTTTTGATAAGTATGTTTTTCTTAGAAATGTTTCTAAAAATATTAAGTAAATTTATCCACTTTTTCTTTTTTCTTTTGATTTTCTAATGGTTTAATCTTTGATTCAGAGTTAAGCTCACTCCTCTTCTCGCAGCACTCATGAGGCAGAGGCAGAAGGATCAGGTCAAAACCATCCTCAGCTTTATAGGGAGTTCAAGGCCAGCATGGGCTATATGGAGACCTTGTTTAGAAAACAAAACAAAACAAAACAACATATAGCCAGGTATGGTGGCACAAGTCTTTTAAGTCCAACATTTGGGAGGCAGAGGCAGGTGGATCTCTAAGTTTGAGGCCAGCCTGGTCTACAGGGAGTTCTAGGGTGTCCAAGGCTACATAATGACACCTTGTCTGAAAAACAAAGTAAACTCTATCAAACAGGGCAGGAGAGATGGCTCGGTGGGCAATGTACTTGCTGCTAGCATAAGGACTTCATTTTGAATGCCCAGAATCCACGTAAAAGGTTACCCCAGCACTGCAGCTCAGGGAGCCAGAGATCGGACTGTGCTAGCCAGCCAGTCTACCCTAAACATCTGGTTCTTACAGTCAGGGAGAGACACTATCTCAAAACAGAAGATGTAGAGGGATAGAGGAAGATTCCCAAAGGTGACTTCTGGCCTACACAATACATGCACACACAAATAAAAATAAGAATCGTAAAATGAACAAGTAATTTTGATTCATCTAAGTGAACTTTGTTATAGGACTAATGATCAAAGGGGGGCAGTAAGAATTTCAACAAGCGGCAGGGAGACTGGTCAGTACTGTTTATGTATTTGTGTGTGTGTGTGTGTGTGTGTGTGTGTGTGTGTGTGTGTGTGTACATGCAGTCCATGGTACATGTGTGGAGGTTAGAAGAGAACTCTTGAGAGTTGGTTCTGTCCTATAATCTTGTGTGGTCTGGGTATTGAATTCAGGTCGTCAAGCATGGGTGCCAGCCCTCTAATGCCAAGCCATCTAGCAGGCCGGGGCGTTGTTTTTACTCCCTGGATAATTGTGTGGTGGTTCCTCAGGGACGACCTGGCCCAGCTGCCCTTCCTGACCATGTGCATCAAGGAGAGTCTGCGGCTGCATCCTCCGGTCACGATGATCTCCCGCTCCTGCACCCAGGACGTTGTGCTCCCAGATGGCCGGGTCATCCCTAAAGGTGTGGACTGAATGGGGAGGTGGCTCCTGGTGGTCCCCAGTGACAGCGCTGACTTCCTCTTGACTGTTCCTTCTTGTCCAAAGGGAACGACTGTATCATCAGCATCTTTGGGGTTCATCACAACCCTTCAGTCTGGCCAGACCCTGAGGTGCGACCCTGCCCTGCCCCCAATTCTGGGACCTGGGAGAGGGGCACGGTACTACCTGAAACCCAGAGGCTGTCACTTTCCTGTCCCCATATCCATCTTTTCTGGGGCTGGCTGGGTGTGCAGAGAGACAGGATCCATCAGCTTAGTCTTGCTTGGCCTGCAGGTCTATGACCCCTTCCGCTTTGACCCAGAAAACCCTCAGAAGAGGTCACCTCTGGCTTTTATTCCCTTCTCTGCCGGGCCCAGGTGAGGCAAGAGGGCTTAGGGTGATAGGGAGTGATCTGGGCCTGACAGCGGGGAAAGGGGAATTGGGGTGGTTAGGTTCTGGGTCTCCTTCCCACCCTCTGCTCAGGGTATGTGCAAAGGTCTGGAGAGCTGGGATTGGAAGGTGAAGGGTGGTGAAGCTCTGTGCTCAGAGATTCGCCCTGGTCCGTCTTGGGCGCTGGCTGACTCTGAGACAGCTTCGGGAATGCGGATGCAAGACTCGGGGTCCCAGGAGCGTCAGTACCCCTCCTGCCCCTCAGGCTGCCCGGGAGCGACAGGGACCTTGCCAAGTTCAAACCTTGGGGCCTGGCTGGGTCCGGGCACAGTCAGAGTCCCTACCCCGCCCTCCCGCAGGAACTGCATAGGACAGACTTTCGCCATGAGCGAGATGAAGGTGGCGCTGGCGCTCACACTGCTGCGCTTCCGCCTCTTGCCGGACCACAAGGAGCCGCGTCGGAAGCCGGAGCTGATCCTGCGCGCAGAGGGCGGGCTGTGGCTGCGGGTGGAGCCGCTGAGCATAGGAGCTCAGTGACTGGGCCTGGAACTGCCCCACCCACCCTTCTCAGACGATCCCGAATAAGGGGAGCCTCACCGCGAGCCAGTAGGGGGCGCTGCAGGACAGCAGAGAACCACCGGCGGCCTGGATGAGACGAGGTGGGGCTGGTTTCCTCCTGGGTCATCATCCACAGGACCTGTAGGCTGATGGGAGTCGCACCCAAGCTCAAGCATGGACTTACTCTTTTGGAGATGGGGAACCACAGATGTTTACCTGCAGGTTTGAGGATCTGTCACCTAAGCGTACTCCACAGTTTTCTTTTTTCTTTCGTTTTTGAGATAGGGTCTCACGACGTAGCTTTCAGTAGCTTGGAGCCCACTGCACAGTCCAGGCTGGCCTCAAACTTGCAGCAAACCGCTGGCCTCGTTATCTGCAGTGCTGTAATTAGAAGAGTGGGTCACTGTGCCTGGCCTGTTACATCCGAAGGGATATTTGTAGAAA
>CABHPP010123401.1:2276-24543 GCA_902168425.1 Peromyscus attwateri | reverse complement strand
AGAGAAAGAAAGAAAGAAAGAAAGAAAGAAAGAAAGAAAGAAAGAAAGAAGGAAAGAAGGAAAGAGAGAGAGAGAGAGAGAGAGAAAGAAAGAAAGAAAGAAAGAAAGAAAGAAAGAAAGAAAGAAAGAAAGAAAGAACATTTTCCCTAAATAACTTCCTTTTAATTTTATAGCATTTGCCGTGTTCTGATTCTTGGTGATAGTTGGTGAGTTCACGTGTTTTAGTTTGTCTCAGCGTATTTCTATATCTTGTTCAGTTCGATGTGGTTTCTGCTACATTAAGTTTTTTTCTCCTTCTTGACGGGTAGTGGGGTTTGAGTCCACAGCAGTAGTCTGCTCACTAAGAAGATCCCCAATAAAACCGGAAGGGGAATCCAAACCAGTAGATGCACAGATTGGATTGGAACACACAAACACCAAAAATCGTATACATAACCCAAAAATTATGATTCTCAACTACTGAGGTGAAAGCTATGAAATGGGTGAAATACGAACAAACAGAGTAATGGGGTAAGGAAAGGAAGACGGACCTGGAGAAGAAAGACAGAAACAGAAACAGATAAGAACTCTAACTCGGTGGGTGAGAAATTGAGCAGCAATGATAGAAAGTCACAACATCAATGGGAAACTCGAACTCAGAAGGAAAACTGATATTTTGAAAAAAAAAAACAGAAATATTGGAAGTGAGAACCTGAGAGAAGTAAATATAGAAACAGTGAAAAGTGTCCCAACTAAAGGGTTAAACTAAGCAGAAGAAAGAACCCAGAAAACCCCAAGTCGAAGGACACATTCATACTTCAATTAAGAAAAAATAAATGAACAGGGTCACAGTTTCTGAAGTGATACGGTCAAGAAATTAACCTCAGAATTCATGGGATAGAAGGAATTGATATTTAAAATAAATTGAATTAGCGCAGGCCCCGGGGAAGGTTGCTGTCGGAAATTGCCCATCTCAGTGCGCTCTGGCGAGGCAGGTGCAGTTCTGATTTGGGGGCTTCATCCTGAGAATGTTACAGTCCCCTAGCAACAAGTATTACAACTCTATAACGACAACACTCACTAAATCCCAGTATTGTATAGAAAAGCTGACTATAAGCTCTATACTTTAGAAATGATGTGCGTACTTCCTGTCTAGTTAAGAGACTCTTTCTAATAGAGATAGTGATAATAATTAAGAGTAAGAAGTAGAAAAAGATGAAAATAAGATATGTGAGTTTGTAAAAATTCTGTCTTGTTAGATCTGTGTTAAGAAATCTTTAGGTGTTTACTAAGTTAAATATATGCTAATGATAGCCCTATATAAGTTTGTAAAATAGATCCATAGAGTCCCTTTAAAAATATAAGCTTGCAAGAAGAATCTAAGGTAGTCCTAAAACATATAGTAATAAGCTGTAAGAAGTAAAGATACTAGTTGTAAATGTAAGTTTAAATAAGAATTAAGAAGATGGAATGAATATAAGAAGTATATAAGAAGTAATAAGAAATATATCTGCTAAAGTAGTTCTATAGTTTCCTTAAAGAGTATAAATAAGTAGATGTTAATATGTTATATGTGAGTTTGTAAAAATGTGTAAATGTTGAGTGTGAGTTTATGCTTAATGTATATGGTGAAAGAACCCGAGACACAGAAGGTTAGTGTCATAGTAGACTGCAAAATAGGCAGTCTGAATGGTTTCAAAAGCTCCAGAAGCCAGAACCAGCACAAGGCACCCACAGCTGAGATCTGTGGAAAATCAATGCAATACAGAAAAACCTGAGCTAACGTCAAAAATAGTGCAGTTTAGAATACTACTGTACCTAGAAAGGTCTCTGTCTGTGAGAACAAAAGTTGCAGAGACGCTTGTTTGAACTAAAATTATTAACTGCAAGAAGTTTTGGTTGTAAAACATCTCTTCATATTTGGAAGTAAAAGCCTGATACCAGAATTTACTTTTTTTGAACTTTTTGAACTTAATGAGAAAACTACAAAAAGATTTTGGTTATGGATTTATCATATTTGGAAGGCTAGTACCAGAATTTATCATTTGAATTTTGAGACTTAAGAAATGAAATGCACAATAGAGATTTCATTGCAATGGGACAATTTCGAGTTTATAGTAATGACCTAGGAACTGTATGCTGGAACTGGGTTAAAAATGGAACTGTTTAAATGAAGAAATTTATTGTTTCTACCTTGACTCAAGATGCAGTTTTGTGTATGCATATATGCTGGTGATTCATGTATTGTTCTATGTTAAAAATGCAATTGTTTTGTGGAAATAAATAAATTAATTAATTAATTAAAAAAATAAATAAATTGAATTAAATAAAGAAAGAATATCTGTTAAATTATAGCAGAAAATTTCCCTCATCTAGGGGAAGGACAGTACTTTTATAAGCACAATAGATATGACCAGAAGAGCCTTTCCAAACCACATTAGAGTCACGATGTCAAAGACACCAAACCAAGGAACAATACTGAAAGGGGACTATATAATACATAATACATATATAAAGGGGAAATGCCAACTCAAGCAATGAGGCAAATGCACTTGCTAATACTAAATTTCTAAACAGAAACTCTAAAATCTAGGAAATCCCCGAAAGTAAATAACTACTATGATGGTTAATCTTTTTTCTATCTTTTTTAATTAACATAGAATTACATCACTTTCCCTTTCCTTCCTCCAACTCCTCCCATGCCCCCCCCCACTTTAAAACTGAGGGCCTCTTTTTTTTATTACTGTTACATACATATATGTATGTGTACATACATCCACACATACATACATACATCTCCTGATGAGTGTATTTTTGGTTGGTGGTGTATACATGGTTTCAGTGCTGACCAGTTGTATTGGATAACTAATTAGGAGACTTATACCTGGGAGAGTCTAATTCTCCCTACCTGCAGTCATTAGCTGCCAGTGGTTCTTTGTCTAGAGGTGGAGCACTGTGAAAATTCCCCCCTTCCGCATTAACATGTCTGTTGATGTTGGCCTTGTTCCAGTCTTGTTTATGCGAAGGTTATCCATTTCTAGGAGAGACAGCCTCATAGCAGACTTCTGCTATTCTAGTTTACAGTCTTCCCACTCCCCTCTACTACAGTTCTCTGAGCCATAGATGCTGGAGCTGAGATGCAGGTGAATTCATTGGGGCTGAGCTCCCACTACCCACTGATCTCTGCAGTGTGTCCTATCGTGGTTTTCTGTGATGGTCTCCATTTCCTATAAAGAGAGGCCTCTTTGATAAGCGGTGGTAACTGCACTTATCTGTGTGCACAAGGATAAGATTTAGAATGTACTTGAGGCAGTATGGTCTAGCAAGTAGCAGTAGTAAATGAAGGGCTCTAACAGGCCCAAAATGGTAAACTCGGTGCTGGTGGGGACAGGTCCTGCCCTCCCCCTCCCCCCACTCCCCATCACCCCACCCCGCTTCTCTTTTGCTAAACCACTAGACTCCTTATTTGACCATTTCCTCGTGCCTGACTCATCCCTGAGGCTGCCCACCAAGGTCCAGCTATCAAAATCCCTTATTTGGCTACACTGACTAACATGTCCAATCAGAACTTACCAACTCATCCCAGCATGGACTTTCCTTTTTTTTCTCCTTAAAAACCACTCCTGCAGAGCACTTGTTGCTGTTTCTGCCCTATTGAGATTCAGCCACCCTGTCTCTCTATCTTGCTTAATAAAAGATCTCTTTATGTTGAAAACTGGTGTTTGGGTGATGGTCTGTGCCTAATCTGGAATCCAGAAGGGAACACCCCTTCAGTAGATTCGCTTCTAAGATCCATGACCTCACTAGCCCCAGGCAATTGGCTAGGCTGAGTTCCCTCCTCTTGGTGGGCCTTAAGTTCAGCTAGACAGCTGTTGGTTACAACCTACATTTGAATGCCACTTTTTGAACCTTTACAGATGGCTTATCACACTGGTCATGGTTGTGGTTCATGGATGTCACTGCTCAGTGGACTATTAATTGGCAGTTTGTATAGTATTTTCTGGTAGCATGGTGGCTAGAATTCAGAAAAGAGGCTTTCAGGTTAGATGCAACTCAAATAATCTAGCCCTGTATCCCAAATGTGCTGTGTCTTCAGCAATAGGGACTTACCTTCAACTTCTAAGAGGCAACCAAAGACAATGGCAGTGGCCTATATATATATATTGTTTGGGGAATCACTTGAAGTACCCTGAACAACCACTGAAAAGGAGGTTTCTGGTGCCTGGTACTGGATGGTTTGTTAGTCTATGGTCCTTGTGGGGAGCATTGTCAACCCAAGTGATGTAACTTTCCTGAAGATATAGATATAGTATAATATTAGGTAAATATAATATGATTCTTTGAGGCTTTATCAAATGACTTTAATGTTAACTATCCCTCATCCTTCAATGTCTTTCTGTACTGACCTCCCTCTCGCCTGTCCAGCTGGAGCCTCCTTCTAGTTTTTCTATTTCCAGATTCATATTGCCTATATCCCGTTATTCCCCTCAATAGTACTACCCCTTGCCACCACCTGTGGTCCTTTATACTTTCCTGGTTTCTATGGTTACTCATTGTTTACTCACATCTGAGGGTTTGGAGCTAGTAACCCCAGGTGAGAGAGAACATATCACATTTGTATTTTGGGGTCTGGGTTACCTCACTCAATATGATCATTTCTATGTCCATCCATTTACCTGCAAATATCATAATTTTATTTTTTCTTTATAGCTGAATAGTATTCCATTGTGTATACTTACCACACATTTTCATCATCCATTCATCTACTCAAGGACATTTAAGTTGTTTCCATTTCCTGGCTGTTGTAGATAGGGTGGCAGGGAACATTGCTGACTAAGTATCTGTAGAGTAGGATGTCAAGTCCTTTGGGCATATGCCAAGGAGTAGTATGGCTAGCTCATATCATAGATTTCCTTTTAGCTTTTTGAGGATTCCCCATACTGATTTCCATAGCAGCCACATCAATTTGCATTCCCACCAACAGTGACTGAGGGTTCCTCTTCCCCACCTCACCAGGATTTTCTGTCATTTTCTTGCTGACCTTAGCCATTCTGAGTGAGGTAAGACAGCTGGGATTCACTCATGATCTTCTGGCTCCAGTAGGCTCGGACGGTCCACTTGTCAAGATCTGCCCTCCACAGCACACAAAGCTTACCTCATAGGCTTAAGCCAGCTCCACACCACAGTTGCTGCCCTCCTTGGTGGTCATCCCTTGGTACTGGGACCTCCAAATTTCTGGGGTCACCACTGCAACTAGACTGATCTTCACCAGTAGCCTGTCCTGGGCTCTCTTCAGAAGCTCTGACCCTGCCACATGGTACCAGGCCTCAACTTCTTTCCATGACCCTTTAAATCCTAGGGTTCTCACACTGCCAAAACCAGTACCACCTGGGGAGATTTTTACACATTACCTAGTCTAGAAGCCAGCATGGGATGCAGCCTTGCCTCTACCCTACTCCCAGACCACAGCTTCTGTGTGCTGACCCTGAAGAAATGATGCCCAGAAGATTTTGCCTCAAGGATGCTGGTCTCTTTTTATTGCAGCTGATTTCTCAGTCCCAGCTAACCAGAATCAATTGTCACAATAAAGCAAGGTTTATCTTCAATGGTTCTGATCGTTTGATGATCGTAGCTGATTCTTCAACCCCAGCTGACCACAAACTCTTAATTCAAAAAATTATATAAACAGCCCAGACAGAGTCTTTGCTTCCTTCTGGAACTTTCCAAGCCAGGCCTCCATTGTCTGCATCTCTTTCAGCATCCCTGGCTTCCAAGCTCCTACAACAGCCTATTAAGCTCTGAGTAGCCAGTGACTTTTCTAGTCCAAAATGTCAAAATCCTTCTGCAAGCATCCCAAAAACAACATGGCCCCGTCTGTCCCCGCAGATCTGTCCCACTCCTTGGTACCAATTCTTTGTTCTAATTTGGTTTCTGTTGCTGTGATAAAATATTATGACCAAAAGAAAATGGGAGATTGGGGCAGTGATAAGCTTATAGATTACAGTCCACCATGAAGGGACATGAGGGCAGGAGCTCAAGCAGGAACCTGGAGGCAGGAACTGAAGCATAGGTTATGAAGGAATGCTGCTTACTGTCTTACTCTCCATAGCTTGCTTTCTTATACACCCAAGGACCACCTGACCAGGAGTAGTACTACCCACAGTGGGCTACACCCTCCCACATCCATCATTAATCAAGAATGCCCCCACAGATTTACCTACAGGAAATCTGATGGAGGGATTTTTTCCATTGAGGTGCCTCTTCACAAATGACTCTAGCTATGTCAAGTTGACAAAAGACTAACCAGGACACTTATGAGATACCACAGGCTAACAAATAAAAAAAGCCCAGTGCCAGGAATGGGCTACTTCTTTCAGAGTTGTTGGTCACTGAGGTTACAAAGACCCCTAAACAGTACCTGTTATTGCCAACGCTCTTGGTTAATCTCCAGAATTTGACAGTAAGGCCCTGTTGCTGAAGACACCACATACTTGAGTCATAGAACATGAAGAAATCAAGTGGGGACTGATCTGGAAATTCCGTCCCTACTATCCAGCTTTCATAATGCTGAAAGGTGTAATTCATGCTGCCAGAGAAGAAAAGTAATCATCAGTCTTACCCAGCCATGAGCCCTGAGAGCTATAAAAGTGACTGGCCTGGCAAGATGTGACCATCAGCACAACAATGATATGAATGTTATGGGAGTAACCACCCACTTTCTGGTTGGCTCTAAGGCCGACTGTACAAGACAAAATACATACCAGGCACCATTATCAGACCAAGAGCCTCTGGCTAGACAGATGATACCATCTGTTTCATTTCTAATAAGTTAAATTTATCAAGAAAAAAATAATTGCACAAGATCTACATAGATGGGAGCAGGCTTTATATCAAGGGCTGAGGACATGGTCTAAGAAGATGATGACCTCACCCAAAGCAGTCGGCCGATGCAGTACAGTGCCTATCAAAACCCAAGCAGATTCTCAGAAAGTTAGAAAGTTAATTCTAGTATTCTTGTAGAGATGAGAATTCCCAAAGACCCACAACCATACAAGCAGCTAGATACTCACTTCCTCATTTCATAACTTAGAGCAAAGCTACGTGGACCAAAGCACTGTGGTATGGCATGAGCTAGACACAGAGACCAGTGGAACAGAAATAATAGTACAAAAATTATCACACATACTTACAGTCATCAAATTTCTTAAAGGGTCTATGGCCATTCACATAGGAAAAAAATGTCTCAAACAAGGTTCTGGAGAAACTGAATATCCATGTGGAACATGTGAGCCAGGTCCCCCCACACACATACACCAGAAACAAGGTAACTCAAGGCCTACCAAAGCCCTGGACATAGTGCTAAAGGACATAAAAAGCTAGAGGTGATGCTGCAGGACTTTGGACTCTCAATGTCAAGTTTTAAAGTCTGCCATAAAAATATGCAAAACCATCAATGCCACTCAAAAAAGACAGACCAGCTATTTCTGAAATCCATAACAGAGCTGAGGAGACATTTGTCCAAAGGTTGACAAAGGTGAACAAACCTGAAAGGCTAGAGAAGGTAAGAAGGAGGCCAAGGAACCTCTGCATCAGAGAACACAGGCCCTGAATTACCTGCCTAGCTATCCATGGTCATCACAGCCCAGTCCCCAAATCCCAGATTCTGACCACATCACATCACATCACACCCTACCAGTCCATAACCTCATTCACTTCCCCTGAAAAAGTCAGTGAAGCATCTTGGTCATGGCCACAGCAGTGTCCAGGCTCTAGTGGACAACGGAACATCAGTGACACATTGCCCACACAGTGGAAGTCCTGCTTCTACCCAGGCACTGAGCCCCAGCCAAACTTCCAGATGTGGATACAGCCACACCATACCAGCTCCCAGCAAAACATGTGATCTATGAGCAAGTACAGGTCAGTTCTCACTGAACCTCCAGGGAGTTCTCACAGAGGTGCTCACCACCCACCAGCCAGACTTCCAGGTGTCCTTGGGACAGGCACTAGGTGACATGACCTGATGGCTGCTTTCGGGTCCCCAGAAATCAATGGTGTGGGAGGAGGCTACAGGACCACCTTCATTAGCCCTGACACAGAAGACCACAGCACTGGGGACTACAGACCAAATACTCTGATCCCTGCTCTGTCCTCCCTTGAACCTTGGACTCCACACAGACCCTGAGCACAAACACTCCTTCTGACCACTCGGCTTCTACAGAATCATGGCCATCTGTGTCCTGGAAAGGGCAGTGAGCACTGATTTCAGGGGACACCTTGGGGTCTCCCACAACTACATCTCAGTGGCAGAGTGGATTATTTTCAGCTATGTATCTGGGGTAAGGAGTCCATTGACATTACCGTGGAGCAAATATCTGGGTCTCCTTTCTTCGTGTATGTATATACAATATGAAGAGTGAAATACTCTGTGTAGGTGCTCCTACCTGTGCACATGACCTGGGTGTAGGTCAGAAGGTCACATTGCTCTAGGAAGTTCACATTGATCTGGCAATGTAAAATGTCAGGCTCTGTTCCCTGGCATTTAATGTACTTCTCTTCTTGCATCCTATCTGCTCCATGATGGGCTCTGGACCACTGCAGAGCAGTGCCACATTCCAGTTGTCTGCACAGAACGCCAGCCTCCTCCTTCTGCAAGTCACATCTCAGGGCAAGGCCTGAAAGGCCAGTGGCCTCTGGAATCCCAGCACAAGGGCTGCTACCATCAGCTAGACTGATTTGTCGCGTGGTACCACCTGGTGGCATAGAAGAGAAACCGAGTCTTGGTATTGTGTCCCTAGGGCAAACTCAAGGGATGGGCACGGACTGCCCCATGTTGAGTCACTGTCCGTAGTACCCCTGGAGGTGTTCCCACCCATTGCTGTTTCCCTAAGGTAACAAACCCCATTCTTCCAGAGAAAGTGGGCCAGGGCTTCTGCCTTCTACACCATGTGGCTAACTCCTTGGTTGGAGCTTTGCTTTATGCATAGTCAGAATGGGAACATTCTCTAGTGGCCAACATTAACAAGGGAAGTAGCTAACTTTAAAAACTTGGAGATCTTATTTAAAGTTACTGGGAAAGTGTCTACAAAAGGTGAGAACCTAGTAGGCTTAAGACTCCAAGCTTAGGATGTTTTCATACCTGGCCAGACCCTCCCCTACGCATTTGCCTCCATGCTTCCATGGCCAAGACAGATAGAGAAGTCCCAGGGAGTAAGGATCTTGGGGTCTCCATCTAACCTACCTGAGCAGATAATCACAGCCACACATTGGCATTTGCAGCCGCTGAGGGGCCCCCAGGGCCCCAGGAGGCACTCCCAGAGGGTGGCTTCCTCACCACTGCACTGGGCACCATACAGCCAAGGTTGCTTCATCTCTTCAGGTGTCAAAATATACTGGGAAATAGAATGCACAGAGCCACACCCGAGCTGTCTGCAGATCACTGAGGCCTCCTGCATGCCCAAGCCGTCCCCACACATAAGGCCCCACTGTCCATCATACAGCAATTGTATTTGGCCTTCACATTTATTATCACCACCCAGGAAATTCACCAAGTTCTCACCAGCCAGACCTTCAGGAATAAGAACAAAAACACAGAGAGAACATTCTGGGTTTCATTTAGAATGCTTCATGATTAGAAAGCTCATCTTCAGATGGGCATGGTGATGCACACCTTTAATCCCAGCACCAGAAGGTAGAAGCAGGTAGATCTCTGAGTTCAAGGCCAGCCTGGTCTATAGGGCAAGTTCCAGGACAGCCAGGCCTATGCAGAGAAACCATGAGAAGAAGAAGAAGAAGACAAGGAGGAGGAGGAGGAGGAGGAAGAGGAGGAGAAGAAGAAGAAGAAGAAGAAGAAGAAGAAGAAGAAGAAGAAGAAGAAGAAGAAGAAGAAGAAGAAGAAGAAGCCAGCTTATCTTCACTACACATCCCAATCCCATAAATACTCTGTATTGTTACAGAATCCAAATGGTTGCTTTGCTGAAATCAAAGTTAGTTAAAATAAACACACACACACACAAAGTAAGGCATCAGATACCACCAGTACTGTGCCATCCCTGAGCACAGTCACTAATGTTCTATAGACCTGTGTCTCTGACACCCAGGCCTTCACAGAGCAGCACATACTCACCAGTAGGAAGAGGCCAGCAGGCCAGCAGCATCAGAGGCCACAGCCGGAGAGAAGGCCGTTCCATGCCAGGTCTCCTCGTAAGTGCAGTTCCCCAGACTGACGACCTCAGAACAGGTGCCTGTCTCTGCCTTCAGGAAGAAGGCGAACTCCAACTCAGGGTGACAATATTCTGGAGCCAGAGCCCTTTCAGCACCATAGGCTCCTCCCTCACATTAGAGCTGTCATCTCTCACCCAAAGCAAGCACTCACCCACCGTGCCAGAGTCCAGACAGTGCCATCAGTGCGAGGCATCCTGCAGCTGGTGCCCAAAGCAGTCCTAGGTGTGTGGAGAGCAAGGAGTCTCCTCCCAGAAAGGCTTGCATGTCTGTAGCTGCCAAGGCCAGTATCAGAAAAGACATCAAAGGCCTTCTGCCTCAGACGGAAGATCTGACTGAAGACCAGATTCCTTCCAAGAGCAGTTTGTTGTCAATAGACAGACTTGGCAATTTAATCATGGTACTTTCAACATGTTTGCCCTGGACCCAGCCTTAAGAAGAGTGCATGTCTCTCTGAGGGGATGTGATACCTAATAAATGGCCATACAAGCAAGTCCACTTTATGAGGGCAGTAGACAAACTAAAGAATGTGTAGACAAGAGGACATGACGTCATCATGGTTCAAACGTCTACTTTTTTTTTTTTTTTTTTGGTTTTTCAAGACAGGGTCTCTCTGTGTAGCTTTGCGCCTTTCCTGGAACTCGCTTTGGAGACCAGGCTGGCCTCGAACTCACAGAGATCCGCCTGCCTCTGCCTCCTGAGTGCTGGGATTAAAGGCGTGCGCCACCACCGACCGGCCAAACGTCTACTTATTGATAAGCCTCTGTAAGTAGCTGATTGTCAAAGAGAAAACAGGCAATGCATACTGATGAATTTGCTCATTGGGTTCAAGTCTGCATTACTGCACAGAAAGTTCTCAATGAGTCTACAGCACACGATTTCAGGAATTCATTTATAAGAGGTCAAGTGTGGGATGATTTTCATTTTCTTTTCATGCATTGTCTACGGACATAGATTCTTTTTTTTTTAATTCTTCTCTCATACATTACATCCCGACCACAGTTTCCCCTCCCTGCACGCCTCCCAGTCTCCCCCTCCCACGTCCGCTCTCCACCAGATCCACTCCTCCACCTCCCTTCAGAAAAGAGCAGGCCAGATTCTATAATGAACATCAGTTGTGCAAACAAAATAATCTCAATAAATAAAAACATACACCCACAATAAAATGTACAGGGTCCAGAAGAAAATAAAAACTCAAGGATCTTTAATGTAAAATTATTAAGAATGACCAAGTGGAGGAGGGGCCCACCAGGCCACAGCCCCTACCTGGGGAAGTATTGGTGGCTGATGGCTGCTGAGAGGGGGAGTAGTTTTTCTCTTTGTAGGTTTGGCCACTGGTATGTTGCTCACACTCCAGTGAATGACCTCATATCCACAGACGTAGTGGCAGCACTAACTGGACCCAAGGAGTTAAAGTAAAATGAAAAAGACCATGAAGTTGGGAGGGAGAGGCACCGGGGGAGGGAGTCTGGAGGTTGTTGGAGGGGCAGGAAGTAGATATGATAAAAATATATTACGTATCTATGTACACATACATATATACAAACATATATGAACGTCTCAAAGAATAAATAATTTGTTTTTAAGAAGGAATGACAGTGTGCAGAAATTAAATGACATGTTTTCAAAAACAAATGTCACAGCATCCACACCATAATGTTGAATGAAAAGCAGCTGACCACACAACTATGCATAGTATGAGCTCAAAAGATGCACATATGCCCATATATTTCAGGATTGTTGCATATAGAATAATTAATGGTGGCTATTTCTGTGTTCTTCTAAAATCCCCAAATTTCATACTGTGTTGTGTATGTTATACATGGATACACATACTATAGATGTGGATTGTATATATATGCTTGAATATAAAATATCCAAAATTATATTGTTATACTATGTATCACCTTTGTGATTACTAATAAAAACAGTAATTCTTTTTTTCTTTTGGTTTGTGGAGACAGGGTCTCAAAACTCAGGCTGACTTCAAATTTGCTATGTAGCCGAGGATGACTTTGCACTCCTGATCCTCCTGTCTACACTTCCTAAGTGTTGGGATCATAGGTGCATACAACTATATTAAGCCTAATAAATCTATTCTTTAAAAAGAGAGATGTGAATGGTTTGGGCTGCCTGAACATCCACAAGCCCCTTGATGTCATGCAGCTCAGGAGGGCAAAAGACACCCACAGGGTAGCCTGGGTCTTCATGGTCCAGCCTGCCTGAAGCATCTATAAGTCTGCCCAGTGCCTTGAGGCACGTGTGGTCAGGCACCAATATGATGAGCAAGTATATGGTGATAAAATGGGAGAGAAAGAGAAGCGGAATGGTTCACGTGCTGTGGTAAGAGGCAGTTCTGAGGAAGCGAGGGCTGTGAGAAATAGGCTGAGCCTCCTTTCCAGAACAACATATCCTTAGATCCAAATTTTGAAATCAGGATATCTTTATATATATATCTTTATATATATATATATGGATATATATATATTGATTTAACTCAGCAGCTTTTACAGTCAAATGTCTCTCTGCAGTTAAAAATCCCAAAGATAATATAATCCAGACTCTGTGTGATTTCTGTCTTTATGTGGCTTATTTTTTATATTACTTTTACTGTCTCTTTAAAAGACTTTATTTTTTAAAACTATTTCTTTATATAACTGTCTCATATTCATTTTTCTCTGTCTTCCAAGCCTATGTACATTTTTACACACATTGTAAACTGTTTAGGATTTATTTTATCCAAATCTGTATTGTGAATTTATTGCTTTAAACTGCAGTATAACTAGGACCGAAATGGCAGCTTTGGCTGCTGGCTCCACCCATCTCAGCTTCCCAACATGGCAGAACTACATTACCATCAGCTCTGAGAGAACCATGTGTACCACCAACTCTCAGAAGCAGTGGGTTTATGCCTCTATCAACAAGCATGTAGCCCAGCAACCTTTTTTTTTTTTTGTCTGTACTAGCAAAAGCTATATTCATCACACACCATGCTGCGTGGCTTGCAGACACCTCTGTACAGCAGCAGGAATCCGCCATGCTGCACTCAAGCCCATATGCCATCCAACAGGCACAGGGAAGGGCAGAAATTTCCATCACAGAATGATGATGATATAGCCTAATCTGATACTAGTGGCATGGCTGTAGCATAGGTTTCCAAAGTGGGCCAGTCAGAACTGAGCTCTGCTGCAAGCTCTGTGGGTGATGGGAGGGAAAAAGCTGTGTGAGAGACACTTACACAATCCAGTGGTTGTGAGGACACCTGTCAGAGAAATATGAGATGGGGAAGCCTCGAACAGATGTGCCCATACCCAGCAGGTAGCCTCTACCAGCTACCAGCTTAGCAAGAGTCACATAAGATTGCAGGGAGCTCCCAGTGGAACCCTACATCTCAGGACCCAGTGCCTAGTGATGAATCTGAGCATAAAGGACAGCTAAAGAAATCAATCTAGCATCCCTGTCCCTGCTACTATCTGCTGCCAACTCACCCACGCAATGAACACCTACATCTTCTTTGTGTGTGCAGTCTCCATGTCCCCAAAGCTCAGCCTGACAGTCCTCCAGGGTCACCTCACTGCCAAGGCACTCCACCTCATCCAGCCACATAGGCCCCAAGCCAGGACCAAAGGTGGCCCCTCCCAGAGCAGCCAAGGCCTGGTCACAGCTGCCAGTACACAACCTCAGCATCCACCAGGTCCCAGGAGTTGTCATACACCATGCCCCAGGAGCCTGCATGCCAGAGCTCCACATGCCCGGAACAGCCATCCTCACCCCCAAATACACTGTCCTCTGGAAAGGAGACAGGGGTCACTGTTGCCCATTTCAATGGGCAGGTGGGCCAGGATGCATACCTAAACAGCTAAGTGGAGATGAACAGTTGGGGGGTATGTGCAGGGTCCTGTGGGGCTATCTGTGGCAATCCTACAAAGTAAACACAGCCGTTGGCGTTAAATGCCCTGTGATGCCTGAAATGGATATGTGGACGAACACAGTCTCCAGCCCTGCAGTTCTCAATGGCAGCTCCTTTTAGTGGCTTGTCAGAACAGTAGAAGCCTTTACTGAGACCCACTCTTGGGCTATCAGCACCCACCTTCACAGGTAATCTAGACCTCCTCCTCCTGGGTACAGGAGTGTGGCTTCCATGGGGCAGAAGGACACTGCCACAAGGTAGAATTGTGTAGCTTTCAACACTTGATATTGTCCACCCAGGAGATTCCCAAGCCAGCCACAGCAGAGGCCCTTTCTCCAGCCAACCATGGTCCACATATCCCAGCTGTCTGCAGATGATGTTCAAGGAGACTTCTCTGAGTGTGTTGCTGCACACAGCACCCCGTGAGCCATTGTAGACCATGTCCAGCCATCCAGCACAGCTGTGGGGGCCACCTCACAGTCTCAGGGCCACAGATTCTATAGGACAAGCACAGGGAGACCTTCCTTCAGGCTCCTTTAACATTCTCAGAAGGAACAGGCCAATCCAAGAAGGTCACAGATGCACAGTGACATTTGACTCAGGCCCTGGCATCACCTGCACATGGATTTTTCTAGTTCCCAGCAACTATGGAAAGCAGAACAGAGGTTCCTCAAAGGTCTTAAAGTAGTATGTGGCTTGAGTTTTCCTGCCTGATCCACAGTTAGGGCAAATCTCTCTCACCTGCCAGTCCCACAGCCGCTCAGACCCAACCAAGTAAACACAGAGACTTATATTGCTTACAAACTGTATGGCTATGGCAGGCTTCTTGCTAACTGTCCTTATATCTTATATTAATCCATTTCTATAAATCTATACCTTGCCACATGGCTCGTGGCTTACCGGCATCTTTACATGCTGTTTGTCCTGGCAGCGGCTGGCAGGCTGGCAGTCTCCTTCTGCCTTCCTGCTCTTTTAATTCTCTCTGTTAGTCCCACCTACTTCCTGCCTAGCCACTGGCCAATCAGTGCTTTATTAGCAACACATTTGCCATACAGAACATCCCACAGCACTTCCCCCCCCCCTTTTTTTTTTCAAAAAGGAAGGTTTTAACCTTAACAAAGTAAATTACATATAATTTGGGAATTTGGGCGTAGCTTCTCTTACTACTTCCTGCTGGAGGGGGGCGCTGTATCTTATGGGGACACAAAGAAAATTTTAGGATCATGGAGTAGTCTGTGAGGGTGTATCGTCTGAGCCAGTTGCCTTGAAACGGTTCTGGATGTTGGATCATCTCAGCCGTGGTGTCATCGGAGACCTTTCAGGTGGTCTTGGCTGGTCAAACCTGATGTATCTTAATCTGGGACAAATCCATAGCCTCTGGCTTTCTGTGGAAACAAAATCAGAGCTTCCTTTCCAAAGCAACATATCTTTACATCCAAATCTTGAAGTCAAGATATCTTTAAAATATACATATTGATTTAACTCAGCTTCCTTTACAATCAAATATCTCTCTGCAGTTAAGAATCCTAAAGACAACACAATGCAGATTCTCTGTGTGATATCCATCTTTACGTGGCTTATATTTTATACAACCTTTACTGTCTCTTTAAAGACTTTATTTTTCAAAACTATCTATTTCTTTATATAACTGTATATATCACCTTTTTTAGTCTCTTTCAAGCCTACGTATTTTTTTATACACATTTTAAAGCATTTAAAGTCTTGTTCCATCTGAATCGTCTTATTGTGAACCTGTTACTTTAAACTGCAGCATTCTAAGACTGAAACGGTGCTGTGGCTGCTGGCTCCACCCAACTCAGCTTCCCAACATGGCGGTGATAGTCTACCACCAGCTCTGGGAGCCTTCGTGGGTCTATGCTTCTATCAAAGCAGCGTTTAGCCCAGAAACCTCTTTTTATTTTGTGCTAGCAAAAGCTAAATCCACAATGCAGCTCAATGTGCCACTTGCAGAGGCCTCATTCCCACCATACTGTAGGTCGAGCGCACACGCCAGGAACGCACAAGTAGCTCAAACCGGCAAGCTGCCGCTCATTTGAGAGAGATAATTAGGAAGCTGTTTTTAGCTCCGTTTTAGAATCTTTTCTCAGGTTTTAGGTGGAAATTCCTGCCCCACGTTGGGCGCCATTTGTGGCTTGAGTTTTCCTGCCTGATCCACAGTTAGAGCAAATCTCTCTCACCTGCCAGTCCCACAGCCGCTCAGACCCAACCAAGTAAACACAGAGACTTATATTGCTTACAAACTGTATGGCTGTGGCAGGCTTCTTGCTAACTGTCCTTATATCTTATATTAATCCATTTCTATAAATCTATACCTTGCCACATGGCTCGTGGCTTACCGGCATCTTTACATGCTGTTTGTCCTGGCAGCGGCTGGCAGGCTGGCAGTCTCCTTCTGCCTTCCTGCTCTTTTAATTCTCTCTGTTAGTCCCACCTACTTCCTGCCTAGCCACTGGCCAATCAGTGCTTTATTAGCAACACATTTGCCATACAGAACATCCCACAGCAGTAGTACCATACAGTTCAGCTGCCCCACTTCTGGGTTCTCTTATGGTTTGAATATTAAGTACCCCCATCAGAATTATCAAAGGCTTTGTTCCCAGATGGTAGCAGTATTGGGGGAGATTCTAGAAACCTTCAGAGGTGGGACCCAGATACAGGAAGCAGATAACAAGGACGAGCCCTTGTCCCCGTCTGTTTACTTCTTGGCCACTGTGGGGTGAGTGGACTTTACTTTCTCTCTACCTAAACATTGCCCAGAAACCAACCATTTACTGAGATCTCTGAAGCCATGAACACACATCACCCTGTCTTCCTTTCAATAAGTATTTTATCACACTGATAAAGAATATGACTTACACAGCACCAAGGAAAACCAAGTCTGTGAGTCGAGAGTTCTATGCCCTTCATTATAACATGATTGACAGTAGTCAGAACATGGAAATGACAGGTGTGTCCAGTGACAGAGGAATGTGGATGTTTTGTGTGGATTCAGGTATGAGTATAAATACAGATGTACACAACAGGAACAGAAACAGATAGAAAGGAATATTACCTAGCCTTTTGAAAGGGAAACTAGGGGCTGGAGAGATGGCCCAGAGGTTAAAAATGTTGCTGCTGAACCAATGTTCAGTTCCCGGGATTCACCTCATGGCTCACAACCACCCATAATTCCAGTTCTGGCTTCCCCAGGCACCAAGGTGCATACATGATGCACATGCATCCATGCAGACACTCACACTCACACATACACATACACATAAAAGAAAAAGAAAATCCTGCCATTCATAACATCACAGATGAACCCAAAGGACATGATGTTAATTGAAATAAGCTAAACACAAGAGTGCTACATAATCTCTCTCACATGTGTGACTTTTAAAGTCCAGTACATAGAAACAAAATAGAATAATGGTCAGGGGATGGAGATGCATACCATGCGCCTACAAATTTTATAGATGGATATCATTGCAAAACAAGTGTCTCTTGACAATACGTCTCAGTTGAATGTTTTATCTTGGGTTTGGTTCTGGGTAGACGTTTTAGTGAAATGTCTTTTCTGCTTTCTTGGCTGCAGTTACTATTAATATCTGTCATGTCTCCGCTCAGACTACAGGGATGGTGCATTGCCCTGCCAGCTGAGATGGAGCTCTCTTCTGTGTCAGCTCTGGGAGTGGTGCAGCCACCAGCAAGTATAAGGGTCTATCGTTTTCCTCATGCTCTGTGTAGGTGGTGTTGAGCACAGTCCCCCTCTGTGGGTAATCTCAAGAGACGGGATAGTCAGTCCTGTGTGCTTGTTTCCCTTCTTCATTGATCTTGGTGATTTGAATGTCTCTTCTCAGTCCTCTGCTCTCTAAGGCTCTGAGCAAACACCCCAGTGACAACTGCTGGTCTTTCCTTCCTCGGGTGCCTTGTCAGCCATCTTCTCAGTATCACCTTCCTTCTTCATTGCATGTATAGAGAGTCTGTGTGATGCTTTGATACACACACACACACACACACACACTTGCTTTCTACAGACAAGCTCACTAAGATAGTGGTCATCCACACTGTTAACTGTGTTGTGTATACATATGTCTTCTACTCTTGCCACATTTTCAATGCAATGTTATTGACTACAGTCCTATACTGCATGTTAGATCTCTGGACTCATTCATCCTGCAGAGCTCTGAATTTGTAATCTTGGACTGTCTCTCCCTGCTCATCTTGCAAAATAAGTCTCTAGCAACTCAACACCCAAAATGGAAATGGTGAATTACCTGAAAAGAATTTGACAGACTAATCCAGGCCTGGAGGCACAGGACTGTAATCCTGGCTACTCAGGAAGCTAAGGCAGGGGTGTTCTAATTCAAGGCCTGCCTGGGCTACAGACTGAGTTCAAGAACAGCCTCGGCAACTAAGTGAGACCCTGTCTCAAAAATTCCAAAAATAGAAGAGGAAAAAAAGAAAAATTTTAAAAGGGGCTGGGGATAGAGGTAAGTAATGCAGTACTTACCTAGCAAGCATAAGGCTATAGCTTCAATTTCCAGTACAACAAAAAATATATACATAAATGAAAGAATTTTGAGAGAATAATCTAAAGGAAGTATACAGAGACATAGGAGAAAACTGTGGTGATATTTTAATTGTGCTGAAATGTGATTTTATTTGTATGTTAATAAATAAAGTTTGCCTGGAGATCAGAGGTCACATAGCGAGCCATAAGCAGAGTCAAGCAGTGGTAGCACATGCCCTTAATCCGATCACATGACAGGCAGAGTCTCGGGGTGGTCAAGGACACAGTCAAGCGTGGTGACACGAGCCTTTAATCTCAGTACCAACCAAAGAGACCTGGAGGTCTGTATAGACAGGCAGTGATGAGGAAGTCATGTGGCTGGGCTTAGAGCCAATGAGAAAGCAGAACAGAAAGGCAATAAAAACACAAATCAGACAGGAAGAAGCTCTCTCTGTGGGGAAGAGATGGCAGCAAGGTGGTAAGATAAGGTAGTCATGGCTCTTTTCTAATTCTCTGATCTCTTCAGCTATTACCTTGTATTTGGCTCTGTGTTTCTTATTTAATAAGACTGTTTAGAAATTCATCTACAGAAAACAAGCAGATAAAATGGAAATTAGGAAAGCAATTCAGTATATACACATAACAGGAAAAAAATCAAGATCATGTAAAAGCAAATTTGTTTTTAAAAGTATTTCTCTTATTTTTGAGATTATGATATAATTACATCATTTCCCTCTTCCCCCTCCTCCCTCCAAATCTTCCCATGTTCCCCCTCCTTGCTCTTTTTTAAAATTCATGGCCACTTTTTTCATTAATTATTGTTACATACATAGGAATATATGTATATGCATACACACATGTTCCTAAGTACAGAAGTACAATGTACCCAGTCTGTATAATGTTACTTGTATATATGTTTTGAGGGCTGACCATTTGGTATTTGAAAACAATTGAAATTTTTAAAACACTGTGGAAATAGTCAAATAATTTTTTAATTTTAAAAATATTATTGAGAATTGAAACAGCGGAGTTGGTAGAGTTGATGATTTTCAGACTTGAAAATAAGTCTATTAAAATTATCCAGAGAGATGAGACAGAAAGAACGCTGAGGCTTAAAGGAAACCCTGACGCAAGGAAACTTTTACTCATAGATATTCAAAAAGATAAAGACATAGAAAACATATACAGCTGCAGAACTGCTGCCTTTTCTCCAATCTTTAGGGAAGTAAGGACATCCAGTTCATGCAAGCTCTAGACACTTGTGAATTTAACCCAAAAATATCCTCTTCAGACTTATTAGAGTTGATCTGTCAAAGATGCACACTTGGGAGAAAAATCAAATTCATCAAGAATGTCAAGTCATAAACAAGGGAACTGGGCTGCCAGCAGACCTATGCTCTGAATCATAGACCAGGAAAAAGTGGGTATATTCAAAGTTCTGAAGAAAATAAATAAGCAACTAAGTTCCTTCAGAATACCAGACCCACTGAGTTCCTTCAGAAAAGAATAAATATTTTTTTCCAACATGAAGAAACCTTGAAGACTTCATCAACACTAGACCAGTCCTATAACAAAGGCTCAAGGAAATTTACGACAGATCTAAAGGTTGAGAAATGGTATTAAAACACACAAAAGGACAATATATTACAGCATAGCCAACACACAAAAGAGGAAGGGATTTAAACCTAATGTTAGAGAAAACCAGTAGAGCAGAGAGATGAAAAAGAGAAGAGGGAAAGAAAAAGGAACAGACTTAACAACCATAAAATATCAAAGAAACAGCAGGAGTGTGTATATGCTTATTTATTAATAATGACCTTAAATGTAACTGTGTTAACTTTCCCAAGTTAAAGGTAGAACTTGAGCTGGATATGGTGTTGCACACCAGTGATCCCAGAATTTGGAAGGTGGAAGCAGAAGAATCAAATGGTTCTAAACTGAGCTACATAGAAAGCTCCCGGCCAGCAGGGACTATTAGTGAGACCCTTTCTCAAAACAAAAGAAACATATATATGATATATGGACATAAATAAATGTGTACATATCTTGAGTGGATGATTAAAATCTAAAGCCTATGATATGCTGTCTACCAGAAACTCATTCATTAGAAAAGACTGACGGATGGAGTAGAAAAGATCATTCCACAAAAACAGAAGCCAAAAGTGAGGAGTAGTGTTACTTATACTGAAAAAGTAAGCACGAATCCTAAAAGGTCTTATTAATAAAAAACAAACCTAGAGCCAGGTATTAGGGTGAACACTGAAAGATCAGAGAAACAGAACAAGCCACATCCAACCTCACCTTGCCAATTCCTCAGCTGATCTTGTTTCCTCAGACTGGAAGCCTCTGAGTCCTCACCCAAATGAATCTCAGCTGAACTGCTGCTAAAAGCCTAAAAGCTTAAAAGGCCCTAGTTCCTGGTTTTCATGCCTTACATATCTTTCTGCTTCCTGCTATCACTTCCTGGGATTAAAGGTGTGTGCTCAGTTTCCAGTGTGGCCTTGAAATCACAGACATCTGGATGGATCTCTGCCTCCAGAATGCTAGGATTAAAGGTGTGTGTGCCACCATTTTCTGCTATTCTCTGACCCCAGATAAGTTTATTAGGGTGCACAATATATATCACCACAACTTTTTGAAAAAAATAAAAGATTCACTATGTAATGATTAATAGATCAATTCAATGAAATAATATAACAATTATAGATATATGTACACGTAATAGGATAGAAGCCAATTTTATAAAACATTAGTAAATCTAAAGAAAGAGACAGACTTCAGTGCAGTAACAGTTCATCAGTGAGCAGGTCATCCAGACAAGCAATCAACAAAAGAACATCAGAATTAATGGTATAACTATATAAACTAATAAATCTGATGAACATAGATACAAAATCCTCACCTGAACACAGGCCAACCCAACACAACATCACACACATATAACACCATAACTAAGTGAGATCTGTCTGAGGGATACAAGAACACTATAACACAGGCAAATCAATAAATGCAGAGTATCAATCATCAGAGTCTTCGAACACACCAATTCCAAAATCAGCACATGAGAAGAAATAATACAGAACAAGGCAGAAGTATTTGAAATAAATATTAAAACAGTAATAAAAAAAGTAGTGAAAGCCACAGTTCACTCTTTGAACAGATAAACAAGATGAACCAGCCTTAGCCAAACTAACCAAAAGAAAGGGAGGGAAGATGCAAAATGATGATATCAGAGTTGAAAGAACATCACAGTGGGTGCCACTGGAATCCAGAGGATCATTAGAGGGAGCTTTGAAACTTTATAGTCCAAGAAATTGCAAAAATCAAAAAGAAACAGATAATATACTAGACACATATTACCTACAAAAATTAAATGAAGAGGACTTTGGACAACTTAAACAGGGCTATAATGAACAACTAGATTAAAGCAATAATAAATAATTTCCCAACAAAGAAAAAGCCCAGGACTGGCCTGATTTTGTGCTCAATTCTAGAAGACCTTTAAAGAACACTTCACACCAATTCTGCTTGAATTGGAGCGGAGGAGGAACTCCTCACAACCAAAACCCAGGAAAAGGAGGAGAGAGAGAGAGAGAGAGAGAGAGAGAGAGAGAGAGAGAGAGAGAGAGAGAGAGAAAAGAAGA
>CABHPP010123400.1:20090-40823 GCA_902168425.1 Peromyscus attwateri | reverse complement strand
TGCGCAGGCGCCAACGGAGAAAACGGTCTCCGTTTCCGCCCTACTGTTCTCAATCAACTGTTAAAGCAGCAAGCGCAACAAGCCACTTCCGGAAAGGTGAAGCCGCACTTACCCGACTGTAATATGGATACCGCCTGCGATAGCGTAGAGCAGGTAAGATGCTGCTCCGGGGCTTGGTAAATACCCAAGTAGAGATTGAGTGATGAGCGACCCAGGGAGTCGGGAATCGCTCACCCAGTCCCGCTTTTTCTTTTCCTTCTCAGGTTTCTGGCGAAGTGGTGTCCGTGGCCCATGCTCTTTCTCTCCCAGCCGAGTCATATGGCAACGACGTGAGTATGACTCACCTCCAGTTATCCCAGAATGTCTGAATGCCCCGGCACTAAATTATAAGTCCCTTTCCTGTTGTCTTCTTCAGACCTCCCCACTTCAACCAAAAATTGTACCTTCTTTCACATCATTCTAATCGTAGTTGACAAATGTAGTATCTAATGCCTGTAAAAGTGATCCCCTAACCTTTCCTATGATTTAGAAACACGTGGGAGGCGTCTAAACACCCCACATGTCCAAATTACAACCCATATCCGATCAAATCAGAATGTCTGGGGGAAGAGGAGCAAAAACCTAGTAGTTTCTAACGGGCCTTATGATCCCATTGTGCAGCAAAATTCCACTGGTTTGTGGTGTGCTTCATTTGGACCCTTATACATGCTGTGTGTTGACAAATAAGAAAAAAAGACAGCAGGAATACTAATACCACCCAAATCAGAATGTAATGTGTACTAGATGAGTGGCTCAGGCAAGGATGGAGGCAGTAGATTTCATCAGGGAAGTGTAACTTGAACTGGACCCTCAAAGAGTAAGTAGACAGAAGATACGAATTCAAAAGTAGGAAAATTTCTTGGTCTACGGTGGGGAGGTGCATATGCAGATAGATTTTTCTGGCCTTATGAAGGAGACAACAGGCGGGTTGGAAAAGGAGAGTCCAATAGAACAGCTAGTGAGTACTTGGCCAGACTTATTTATAAGTCTAGCTGCATCATTTGTTCTGGGGTTTTACAGTGTGGAAAATGACTATCGGATATACACAAATGATGAGTATAACATGCTACACTGATAAAAGTGAAAAATAGTTTCACATGTATTTTTGTCCTCCCAACAACTCTGAGGGGTTTAGGTGGGTATATTAATGTAACTTTAATAGTTACTTAAGTCAGTCCTGATTTTCCACACTTGCACTAGCTGCTGGAAAAAGATGTCCAGTGGTCCATTATTTTTGTTATTCTGTGTTGACAGCTTCTATGGTCATTATAAGGGCAGAAGGTTTATATTGTCAAATCTATTAGTTCAGCTTTTATCCCTTGACAGCAACATTATTTTCTTTAGACCTCTTGAGATTTAGCAGGGTGTCTTTAATTTACCCTTTACAGAACTGAGAGATTTCTGAGCTGATGTTCTTCCTCTTTTGCAGCCTGATATTGAGATGGCTTGGGCCATTCGAGCAATGCAACATGCCGAAGTCTATTACAAAGTGAGTTGTCTTCATCATTAAGCAGAAGTCAACATGTAATTTTAGCGTATGATGCTATGCTAATCATAGTTCGGAGCAACTCAAACTGTTAAGTTTTGCAGATTGTTTTAACTGCCAAAGAAATCTTACCTCCAGGGAACAAGGGTAGAAATGAATTTGATGATGAGAAGTTCTGCTTGTCTGCCCCCCGTTTTTTTGCTACCTGGAGAAAAGATGAGTGGATCATACATAGCAGACACTTAAATGTCTGTTGAATGAATGAACACCCACAGAATGAGAACCAGGCAATACTAGGACTGAAGGGTTCATTCAATTGCCAAATTGGTAAAAGAGGAAAAAGGAGAGAGAGAGAGAGAGAGAGAGAGAGAGAGAGAGAGAGAGAGAGAGAGAGAGAAACTCTTATTACAGCTCTTAAAACCATTTTAATGACTTCATAAAAGACCTGGTCTATTACTGCCTAAAGTAATCTTCTGTCCTGAAAACCATAGGGTTTCCTGATTGTGTGGCGCTGGAGGGGTAGAAGTGTGATTAGTGACTAGCATCTTTATGTTTGTTTTATTGTCTGGCAGTTGATTTCATCAGTTGACCCACAGTTCCTGAAACTCACCCAAGTAGATGACCAAATCTACTCTGAGTTCCGTGAAAATTTCGAGAAGCTCAGGGTAGATGTATTGGACCCAGAAGAACTCAAATCAGAATCAGCTAAAGAGGTAAGTATCATCTTAAACAATATCTAACATCTGGCCAATGCTTTTGATTGTATGTGTTTGTATAAGCTTCAAATTTGTTCAAGGGACTTACAATAAGGAGCCTGGATTTTATAATAATGAAGTCAATTATAGAATGAATTATTTTTTGTCTTACGCACTTTTTATGTTTATTGAGAATATTTTTTTCCTTTCCTTATCTTGGGCACTTCAACTACCCCATTTACCTATTCCTTAAAGTGGGGAGGAGGGATGAGTTTATGTTAGGAAATTTAGCTGGAAAGATTGGTTGATGGAATAGTTAATAGGATACAGAGAATATAGGGAGATATTTTGATTCTCTGAATTTTTGTTCTTTTGATCATAGGTCCTGGATAGCATACAAATGTTGTTTCTTGCTTATGTGATCATCTCTTACTGACACAGAACACTGATATTATAGTAGGAAAAATATTTTCCTTAAAAGTGGGCTCTTGGCTAATGAAGAATTTAAACTTTAAAGTCCTAGCAGACTGTCACTGATCATTGAGAACTTGCCCCTAGTAGATGGACATGTATAACATAAAGGTATATCCCTGTCCTCTTTGTCTCATTGGTACTTTGGTGAGGATGAATAACCATTTTGGCTTGAGCTGGCTGATAATAACTCAAAGCAAAACAGAGACCCATTTTAGAAATCACATTTTAATTTTGTAGTAAAAGGATTGAGGTGGTTGCTTTTGCTCTTTGTCTTTTCCTGATCAAAATGTTGTGTAGGGAACACCAGCCTACAAATATAACATATAACACCGAAATGTGGTGCAATTTTTACCACAAAGCTGCCAGTCACCTCAATACTAGTTTTTCTCACTCTGGTTTTTAGTCTCCCTGGGGAAGCCCAAACCTCTTTACTGACTTGAGTACATTAGACTCTTGGATTCATCAGCTAAGGTGTCATTTTTTTTGCCTTTATAGAAGTGGAGGCCATTCTGCTTAAAATTTGAAGGGATCGTAGAAGACTACAACTATGGTACTTTGCTACGACTGGATTGTTCCCAGGGTTACACTGAAGAGAACACCATCTTTGGTGAGTTTCTTGCCTCTGACATTGTTTCTGTAACAGGATCGGAATTGAGGAGTCTGGGTTCACTGATGAATCACTAACAAGTACAGTTACCTTGGAGACCATGTTATTTTCTCTGTCTTTCAAGATCATCTTCTTTTCCTTAAATAACTGTCAGATAGGTACATATTTTCATTAACAGATTGGAATTCAAGATTTCTAGCTTATATATTTGAATGGCTTTCATGCGAGTTAAGATTTATCTATGGGTTTCTAGTCAGTATACATAATTACCTAAGACGAGGACAATCAATTCTATTTACCTTTCAGCACCCAGGATTCAATTTTTTGCAATTGAAATTGCTCGGAACCGGGAAGGCTATAACAAAGCAGTTTCCATCAGTATTCAGGACAAAGAAGGAGAGAAAGGAGCTGACAATAAAGAAGAGGAAGCTGAGAAAGGAGCTGATAGTGGAGGAGAAAAAGAGGAAGGAGTCAACAGAGAAAAGTAAAAAACTAACCAGGGAGGAGAAAAAGAAAGCCAAGAAACATGTGACTCAGCTGAACCCATAAGTATCAGGTGCTACTTGCACTGACCCCTTTGATTACCCTTGTGCAAATGGAGGACTGAGAAGGACTTCTTTCTAGCTAGTGAGAGAAGTTGCTCTGGGTGTAATAGCTTAAACATAATTAGCAGAGTCTCTTAGTTAATTGTTGCTTGATACCCCGTTTCTTGGCTGTAACTGTTGCTGAAGTAAGACATTTTGTAAACAAATTCTTTTTGGTTTGTATTACTTATGACTGATTTTGGAGAGTATTTACAGTTATGTGAAACTTTAAAAAAATTCAGGTATATAATCTCATCACCATGTCTCATATAATACTGTCTGTTTGTTAATTCTTCTCACTGTTCTCAGTAATGAAATTCTCTTAATGTATTAGCCTGTACCTGGTATTGGCATTAGAAGTCCATATATAGGAACTGACTCTTAGCCAGGCGTAGTGGCTCATACTTGTAATTCCATGGAAGGATGAAATAAGAGAATTGCATGACTTTGAGGCCAGCCTGAGTTATAGAGTGAGACTGTGTCTCAAAAATAAATTGTTTAAAAAAGAATTGGCTTTTGCCTTTGTGGTGACTATAGCTGTCTGGTTTCCTTTGCTGTATTGGAAAGATATAAATACTCGAGGGAAGAGCCGCTCGCCCCAACTGTCAGGTTAGAGAGTGCAGCCCGGTTTCTTAGAGAAGAGCAGAGCCTTCACCTCCTTCTTTTAGAGAATTTTTGTCACTCTCTTTTGTTGTTGTTTGTTTTTCTTAGACAGAGTCTCACTTTACGGACTATTCTGGCCTAGTATTCCCTATGTAGGTCAGGCTAGTTTCATACTCAGAATCCCATCTTGTTCATCCTCTGATAGCTTGGTTCTTATCTGAAATTTAGCCAATAATAATAAATACTAGTGACCTTTTATCCCTTAGTAAACACAAGAGAAAAGTAAAAATTAAATGTGATTGATATATTGTACTGTACATAAGAAATGAAAAGAAAATCATGTAGCTAGCAATAGCACTTGTATACAAAGCAAACAGGTTTCTTTCTAAGTTCTCTTTGGCAAACTCTTAAGACTATTTCAAACATTTATTAAAATTTTCCTTTAATCCCAGCACTCGGGAGGCAGAAGCAGGCAGATCTCTGTGAGTTCGAGGCCAGCCTGGTCTACAAAGCGAGTTCCAGGAAAGGCACAAAGCTACGCAGAGAAACCCTGTCTCGAAAAACCAAAAAAAAATATAAATAAATAAATAAATAAATAAATAAATAAATAAATAAATAAGTAAAATAATGACTAGTTTTGAAAGAATAGGAGACTTTCCTATATTTCATATTAGCCAGGCTGTTAAGAAAAAAATCTCTTCTGTACTGTGTAAATTTCCTCTAGTTCTAGTTGGTTACAGTTGTATGTCCATATATACTGTCTGAGAAGTTGAAGAAGAAAAATTATTGACCACATATATTACAGTTCTGTCACAGAGACTGAGGCAGCATGCACAGGGCCTGCACGGGTCTGCATCAGGTCCTTTGTGTATATATTATGGTTTCCAGATTAGTGTTTTTATATATGGGATTCCTGAGTGTGCAAATAAGTGGGTCTCCGTTTCTTATGCCACCTTTTGGGCTCTTTTCCTTCTGTTTGTTTTGTCCAATTCCAATGTGTTAGTTTTTGTTTTATCATATTTTATTTTTATTATTATTTCTTAATGAGAGACAGAAAGGGAGTGGATCCACATGGAAGGGAGGTGGGGAGAAGGTAGAGGGAGGGGAAACCATAATCAGGATAGATTATGAGGAAAAAAATCTATTTTCAGTAAAAGGAAAAAATGGATCTTTACAGGTTGTTCACTAGCTGACTCTTCAATTTTATAGGGGATAAGAAACATGAAAATCAGAGTGCCATGAAGCAAGAGGCATCTCCCAAGGAGCAGGTGATAAAAAGTGGAAATTAAGAATAAATATAGAGAAGGCAGATGGACTGTAAGAGGCCAGGAGTTTAAGGCAACCTCCCAGATTAAAGGGGAAAGAGAATGGTCCTGATGCTTTCAAGGAACCTTAAGATGATTTCAGTATTCTCCCCTTGTCACGAGTGTTCCTATCTACTTCCCTGCTGTTCAGTGTGGACAAAGCCTGTGAATGTGAAGATTTTTCATTCCTAAATTGAAGATGATTGGGTTTTAAGTTAATCAAAGGAAACATTATCTTGGGTAGGTCCTTCCTAATAGGTGAGTCCTTAAAAGAGACAAGCAAAAGCAGGTGTTCTGTTGGGGAAACAAACAGCCATGTTTTGAGACAAAAGGGTAATATAGAAGACTGAAGGTGACATTTTTCTCTGGCTGACAGCCCGCAAGAAAATGAGGATTCCAATTAGTTCTAAGGAACTTAATTCTGCCTACTAGTGAGGTGGAAGAGAATCATGATCCTCAGATGAGATTGGCAGTATGATTTGGGGCCAGAGCAGAGGATCTAGTTAAGCTGTTCCTGGACTCTTAACTAGACAATAAATGGATGTTGTCTCAAGCCCCAAAACATGGTAATTGGTTACAGAGTATTGGAAAGCTATAGGCTTTGGTCCTAGAAGGGAGGTGCTGGACTTTACCAATACCTCAAAGTTGGAAGTTATGTTTGGAATCAGAGAGTGAGGTAGAAGCTGAAGAACTTTGAAGGACAAAAATCCTAAGCTGTTTTGAGCAGACTATCACTAGGAATATGGACTTTTGTTGTTTAGGCTTTTATTTATATGTATATGTTGCTTTTTGTTTCGTTTGTTTGTTTATTCTTTGAGACAGGATATCTCTATATAGTTCTGGAACTCACTCTGTAGACCAGGCTGGCCTCAAATTCAGAGATCCTCCTGCCTCTACCTCCTGAGTGCTAGGATTAAAGGCGTGCGCCACCAGGCCCAGGCCAGTAATATGGACTTTAAGGGTGCTGCTAGAAAGAGCTCAGAAGGAAGTGGGGGAGTATGTTACTAGAACTGGAGGATTTTTTTTTGTTTTGTTTTAATTTTATGTGCCTGCATGTATGTCTGTGTGAAGGTGTCAGATCTTGGAGCTACAGACAGTTGTGAGCTGTCATGTGATCCCAGGAAGTTTCTGAATTTGAGCCAGGCTTAACATAAAAATCTATGATTTATTCAAAATAGGGCAATATTCTAGTTATTTATCTCAATATCTTTTAGAGGCAGAAAAAAGACAGTAATTATTTGTACTTGCAGAAGAACAGACGGTAGGTTTAAGTCAATGATTATGTAATTCTTTGTCAAAGAAAGTAGAAAATGACTTAAGGAAGCATACTGGAGCCTGCCCCTAAAGTAGAGGCTTTCACTGTACTGCCATTGCTTATTGGAAAGTCTAGTTTAAACATAGGGATGTCCTTTATCAGAGGATTAGAAATAGAAACTGTATTCAAAATGACCTAGAATCATTTTGAACCTACACTATAAAGGAAGTCGAGTACTTACTCATTAATGGAAAATATGCTAATGTTCTTGAAATTAGCATGTTTTCATATATATCACTTAACCATAACAGCTTTTGTTTTTGTTTTCTTTCCGAGACAGGATTTCTCTGGGTAACAGCCCTGGCTGTCCAGGAACTCACTTTGTAGACCAGGCTGGCCCTGAACTCACAGAGATCCACCTGCCTTTACCTCCTGAGTGCTGGGATTAAAGGCTTGCGCCACCACCGCCCTGCAACAGTAATGGCTTTGATTGTGTATGCATATCTGTGTGTGTGCACATTCATGTGTATGCTTATGTGTGGAGGCCAGAGGTTGATGTCGAGTGTCTTCAGTTGCTCTCCGTCTTATTTTTTAAGACAGGGTCTCTCACTGAACCTGGAGCTTGCTGGATCAGCTAGATTGACTAGCCAGCATGCTCTAGAGATTTTCCTGTCTCTGCTTTTTCTTTTTACCTGGGCACTGGGGATTGAACCTCAGATCTTCATGTTTGTGTGGCAAACACTTGACCAATCAAACCATCTCCAACATTTTCTCAATAACTTAAAATAACTTCAGTTGTAAAGAGTTTTCTTTGGCACAATATTTTATATTTTATGGTGAATATAGTTTACAATTTCTAGAACATGGTGGTAATTGAAACAGATCAGGGGTTTATTAGTTTTGTTGATGGCCCTGGCACTTGACTTCACAAGGACAAGCCCAGAGCCTGAGTTGTCTAGGGTTGGATAGGCCTGGAACTTGAGTTTGTGGTGGCAAGTCTAAAGCACTCCTGGCTGGAACCTGAGTCTATGGAGGCCAGAGACTATTGGAGTGGCCTGGACCATAATATACTGGAGTTTGGGGCCAGCCTAGCTAGTGTAGGGCCTGAAGTGTAGGTCCTTAAGAGGGTTTGGAGTCTAGTCTGTGAATGCCAACCTAACACATCAGCTATAGAGGATGAGTCTTTGAGTCCATTAAACTGGCCTGAGCCTATACCTATAGGTAATAGCATAGTTTTTCTGGTCACTGCAGCCAGCCTGTGTTTGATATGGGACTGGAGGCTGTGTTCTCAAGGCAGACCTAGAATCCGAGTTCATGGAGACAAACTGGACACCAAAGACAATTGGGACTGGCCTTTACTGGGCTTGCTGAAATGAGCCTGGTCCCTGAGCCCTTTTGGAGGATGGAGCTGTGGGGACTAGTGTGGATCCTTAGAAAGCAAGAGACTGGTGTGTGTGCCAACCAGCCTGGAATCTGGGTCTCCATCAGACTGGCCTGGGCTAGTTCAGAATCTGAGGCTGCAAAGGCTAGCCTGGTGAACCTGAATTCTGGGGAAATGGTGCTGACCTGTCACTGGGGTTGGCTTACAGTCTAAGGCTATAGAATCTGGTTTTCCAATGGTCTAAGCTTGGAAGCTGGGCCTGATCTAGAACCTGGGGTGGGTCTGAAATGTAAGCGTGCAGGGTCTATGGGCCTGCCTGACTTTGAGTTTCATTGTTAGGGCTCTGGTGCTGTGCCCTGCAACCCTTAGGTGTTCAATTCACTCTCCGTCTCCTACTGTGCTGCTTGGGCTGTGTAGAGGGTGACACAGGTGATGTGAAGCCGTGCTTCCTTCTTTAATATGTCTTTCCTTATTTCTACACTTCAGCCAGGTGCTGCAAGCTGTCACCTGGATTGCTGAGCTCTTGCAAAGGTATTTTGATGTGTGAATAGTAGTTGAATGTGATGTTTGGGGGAGGGTAAGAACATTTGGAAAGTCCTGTTCGCCATCTTGCTGTTGTAACTCCTAAAATGTAAACTTTAAAGGGGGTTCCTTAAAGCTAGGTTTTCTATTTTGCTTTACAGATCAAGTATATGTAGCAACATACGTACCATAGGTGGGGATATAATTCTCTTCTGTTACAAAAGTAATGTTCAGATTATGGGTATTCTATTCAGTAACAAAGTTGTTGCTAGTGACTAAAGGAAAAGTCTAGAAATGAATATCCTGGGTTTGACTTTCAGCCAGTTCACCTTGTAATCCATTTCCAAAATTCGTTGAACTCATGGTCATCCACCTACCTCAGGCTTCCAGGAGCTAGGATTACAAGTATGTGTAAGTATGCCCGGCTCAGAAATTGACTCTTGAGACAAAGTCTTAGTATTTAGTATGTAGCTCATGCTGGTATGGAATTCACTGTGTAGCCCAATCTGGCCTTGAACCTATGATTCTTATATCTGTCTCCCAAGTGCTAGGATCACAGGCACATGCTACTACACCTGCCTGGTTTGTCCCATCATATTTTTATGCTACAGAGAACTTGATTCTTCTTGCCTTGCTCTGTAGACCAGGCTGGCCTTGAACTCAGAGATTTGCCCGCCTCTGCCTCCAGAGTACTGGAATTAAAGGTATGCACCACCATGCCCAGCCTGAATTTGATATTTTTTCATATAATGGAAATGATTTTACTAATTATCAGTAACATGAAAAAATGCCCATATTTATTTAGTCACTACTATACACAGAATTCTTGTATTTATTGTCTCCTTCAGAGTCAATATAATCCTACAAGGAATGTTTTATTTGTTTGTTTGTTTATTTATTTCTCTTTGATAGAATATAAATTAGTCCAGCCAGTATAGAAAGCAGTGTGGAGGACCCTCAAAATGTGGAAATAGAAATAACATGTGATCCTCTATACTACTCTTGGGCGTATACCCAAAGGAATCTCAATTAGCATATACATAAGATACTTATACATCCATGTTTATTGCATCCTTATTTACAATAGCCAAAATACAGAAGCAGACTTGATTCCCCATCAACAGATGGCTGAATAAAGAAAATGTAGCACATACACAATGAAGTTTTTTGTTGTTGTTGTTTTGGTTTGGGTTTTTGTTTTTGTTTTCTGTTTTGTGTGTGTGTGTTTTCAAGACAGGGTTTCTTTGTATAGTTTTGGAGCCTGTCCTGGAACTCACTCTGTAGAGCAGGCTGGCCTTGAACTCACAGAGATCCACCTGCCTCTGCCTCTCAAGTGCTGGGATTAAAGACATGTGCCACCACCACGCGCCACAATGAAGTTTTAATGAGATGTAAAGAAGAATGAAATCCTGCAGGTGAAACTGGGGATCGCTAAGTGAAATAAGTGAGACTCAGACAAACTATTACATGCTTTCTCTTATGCAGAATTGAGACTTTTTTTTTTTTAAGATCATTGGGGATAAGAAAAGTGATGGGGCAAGAGAAGAAAATGAGAGGATGAATATGAACAAAATTTGATATACATGCATGAAAATGTCATAATAAAATCATTATTTTTGTATAATTGACATCCATTTGCTTTTAATTTCTATCGGTCTTTATTTTTACAAGGTTTTTTTTTTTTTTTTTATCGTTTTTGTCCTTGCATTAAAAGAGACACAAGGACAGTGGAGCATAATACCTAGAAATAACCGTATACCTTCATAATTAGCTCATTTTTGACAAGTGTTCAAGGACATACATATAAGGGTAAAAAAATTCTTCAGTGAATGGTGTTGGAAATCTGGGTATTCACAGAAAGGGGGAGAAGAAAGAGGGAGAAAAGAAAACAGGAAGGGAGGAAACGAGACCTCTGACAGGTCACTTATGAAAATTAAAAAATGTCTCAAAGACTAAATGTAAAACTTGAAATCACAAAACTCTAAAAAGAAAATACAGGAGAAATCCTCTTTGACATCTTGGTGACAGTTTGTTGAACCTGACTGTAAAAGCTTAAGCAACAATTACAAAAATAAACAAGTGAGACTTCATCAAGCCAAAACCTTCACAACAAAGGAAACAAAATTAAAACAAAGCCTCCAGAATGGAAGAAAACACTTGCAAACCATGTATCTGATATGCCTGTTGCAAAGAAGTTCCCTTGAGTAGTTACTTAACACATTCATTGTATCTTTTCATTACTTTAAACAGTATGGAGGTTACTCAAAATCTTACAAATAGAATCATAGGGTCCAGCAATGCCACTTCTGTATACATTCAAAGAAAATGAAAGAAGTGTCTCCCTTTGTTTTTATTCACATTATCATATCTCACATATCTCATATCTACACATACCTCACTGTGTAGCTCTGGTTGGCTTAGAACTGCTAGGCTGGCCTCACTCTTTAAGAGTTCTGCCTGCTGTTGCTTCTGCCTCCTGAATGCTGGGATTAAAGGTATGCATGTGCCACCACACCTGGCCTTATTCATTTATTTTTTTAAAGATGGGTTTTAATGTGTGTGTCTGTCTGTCTGTCCATGGGCATATGCAGTTGCATGCAGTGCTCATGGAAGCCAGAAAAGGGTGTCAGATCTCCTAAAGTTGGAGTTAAACACAGTTGTGAGCTACCTGATGTTGATGCTGGGAACTGAACTCAGTTCCACCGGAAGAGCTGCGAGCACTGCTACCTGCTGAGCCATCTCTCCAGCCTGAAACCATATTTTAATGATGGGTGATGGTGCTCTGTATACTGTGAATGTGTTGCTCTGATTGGTTGATAAGTAAAGACGTGCTACAGGTTTATCAGGCAGAAAAATATTATCAGAAACTTGTCTACACACACACAAGGTAAAGGGCAGTGGAATTTGAACAAATCTAGTTAAAATATTGGCGTTTCTCATTTTCTGTTTTAGTTCTAGAAAATGTCTGTTCTTGTCCCTATAGAAATTGTTTCTCCAGTTGTTTTGGTTCCCATAAGTTAGACATCACTACTTACTTACAGTCCTCCCATTCCGGAGGCAGGAATTTTGCCCTGTGATTTCATTTCTGTGACCGAGCTAATAAGAGCTGTTGGTTTTGATTTTGTTCAGCTTTTTACTTAATCTTTTTTTGTTTTATGTATTTATTTTTTAAATCCTCTGAGTCTAATTAGTGCACTTGTATGTGGCTGGCCATGAGATCATCCACTGGGATATGGACAACCTTCCAGCGGCCACACTTCTAAAGACAAGTGACTCTCCCTCCCCCAGCCACTATCAGATGCCAATAGTTCCTCAGTTAGGGATGGGACCTTTGCCCCCCCTCCCCGTTCTAGATTTTTTAAATGACTTTATCATGTTCAGGTAACCCAACCCCAGCTTCTCTGAGTTCATGAGTACAGAGGCCCATGCCATATCCAAAGGACAATATTTCCAAGCACCATTCCTTCTTCTCTAGCTCCTAGGTTTCTTACCCTCTTCTTCAATGTTCTCTTAGTCTTGAGGGGGTGGGATGTTTGCTATAGATCTTTAAAAGATATTACCTTCCACCTTTACATGCTGGAAACCCCAAATGCATTTGCATAGGAAATTTTGCCTTCATTGAGGTTTATTGTGCTCCTTTTTGCCTGCAAAAGCATTATTGTTTTAAATGACAGGGATCTCTTAAAATTCAAGTGAAAATAAGATACAATTTTTATTACTTAAAATCAAAGTTGATATTACCGAGTTTTCAGCCACCTTATACCTTTGACCACTTTCCTGTGTCCTGTCACTGGGACTGATGTGTAAATGCCTGTCTTTTACCTGCTAGAGCAGTAAGCACTCTCAGTTCCTGAGTCATGTCTCCCACTGGGTGTTGCACTATTTATGGTTGTATTATATTTTATCCTTGTTGATAGATACCTAAGGCATCTATCCTGTTCAAAACTATTATAAATAATTACGACAAGCTGCTATGAAAATGTTCATTCCAGTCCTTATATGGATGTATATTTTATTTCTTTGGCTAAATAACTCAAAGTAGAATTACTTAACGTATGATAAGTTTGTATTGAATTTTAAAAGAATGTATCTAACAATTTTTCAAAGTAATGTACCATTTCCATTTCACAACACTATCAGAATTCAGTTTGTTCAATATTCTCACTAACATCTAGTATTGTTGGTTAATTTTAACTTTAACCATTCTAACGACTGCATTTATAGCTGGGCGGTGGTGGCGCACACCTGTAATCCAAGTACTTGGGAGGCAGAGGCAGGTGGATCTCTGTGAGTTCGAGGCCAGCAGCCTGGTCTACAGAGCTAGTCCAGGACGGGTGTCAGTCTTAACCTTCCACCTTGCTTAAGGCATATGTCACTGCATATGTCAGGATATCTGTCCCATGAGCTGTCAGGGATTCTCCTGTATCCATCTCCCATCTTGTCCTAGTAATGCTGGGATTACAGACACACTCTACTGGGTCCAGCTTATGTGGGTTTGGAGCCCCATACTCAGCTTCTTGTAAGAAAGCACTTTACCCTCTGAGTCATCTTGTATATCTCCTATTTTTAGAAAATTACCTTTTCAAATATTTTGGCCAGGTAAGCAAGCTGATGGATATATTACTTATGTTCATACCATCATGCCACATTATATACATGTATCAAGCTACTACTCCATATATTATATGCACGTAATAATTGTTATTTATCAAGTGTCTTAGTTACTTTTCTATTACTGTGAAGAGACATCATGACAAAGGCAACTATAGATGAACGTGTTTCATGGGGGCTTACAGTTTCAGAAGGTGAGTCCATGAACATCATGGCTAGGAGCATGGCGGCAGGCAGGCAAGCATGTCACAGGTGAAGTAGCTGAGAGCTTACATATTGAGACAACCATAAGGCAGGGATTGAGAGCTAACTGGGAATAGTGCCTGCTTTTGAAACCTCAAAGCCCTCCTCCAATGACACACTTCCTCCAAAAAGGCCATATCTCTTAATTCTTTCCAAACAGTCCTACTGTTTGGGAACCAAGCATTCAACTATATGAGCCTTTGGGGGCTATTCTCATTCAAACACCACACAAAGATAATGTCAGTAATTTCTTTAAATTGGCCTGATTCTTACTGATTTCTGAAAGTCAAAGTTCTGAGTGAAACGTGTGTGTGTGTGTGTGTCTGTGTGTGTGTGTCTGTGTGTGTGTGTCTGTGTGTGTGTGTCTGTGTGTGTGTGTCTGTGTGTGTGTGTGTGTGTGTCTGTGTGTGTGTCTGTGTGTGTGTTTTAGTGTCTTCTGTTTAATTACTGGCATTTTCACTATCTTAATGGTATATCATGAACCAGAATTTTTATGGAATGATATTAACTAAACTTTCTTTTCTGCTAATTTTTTCTACCCTACAAGCATTCATTTTTAAATGCTGTTTTGAGAATTGCATATATATTTTCATCATATCCATCTCTCCATCTCCCTCCAACTCCTCCCATATCCTCCTACAGATCACTCGTAAATTCATGTCCTATTCTTCTATATAACATCAGGGGTTTTGAAGAGATGGCTCCAGGATTAAGACCACGTGTTGATCTGACAGAGAACCCAAGTTTGGTTCCCAGCACCCACATAGTGGATTACAACTATCTGTAATCTTCAGTTCCAGGGATCTGATGCCCTCTTAATGATCTCCAAGGGTACCAGCCACATACATGTGGTTCACATACATACATGGAGGCAAAACACTCGTAACATTTGGCTAACATCTCATTTTTCTCATCCTGTAGCTTTTGGAGACCACCTTTCTATTCTCTATATCTATGAGTTTGATTCTTTTAGATTTCAAATATACAGGAGATTGTGTGCTATTTACCTTTTTGTGTCTAGTTTACATCACTTAGCATAATATCCTTTAGGTGAATCCACATTGTTGCAAATGGTGGGATATTCTTTCATCTCCTTTATGCTGAATAATATTCTATCACATGCAACACCCCCACACACAACCTGTCTGCTTATCCCATTTTTCATAGATGTTACTATGCTCTTCTGATGATTCGTTTAATCTCTCTTTTGATTTCTTTACTGCACTGATTGTTCAAGGATGTGCTATCTGATTTTCATGTATTTGTGAATTTTCTAAAATTCCCTTTTTATTGTTTCCTATTTGTATATCATTATGGTCAGAGAAGATTCAATATGATTTCAGTCTGCTGCACTAGAGTCTGACCTGTGACCAGGGGAAGAACCTTGAACTTAAAAACAGAAAACAGAAAACTTTGTTTACGGGGGTGTATCATGGTACATTGTGGTCATAGGAAAAGCTTAGGTGTTGTTCTTCCTCTCCTCCCATGTTTGAGACAGGGTCTCTTGTTTGCTACTGTGTACTCCAAGCTAGCTGGCCCATGATCTTGTAGGGATTCCCTAGTCTTTGGCGCCCATCTCTGTTATACATATGCACAGTACCATAGCTGCCTTTCTATCTGTTCTGAGGGTGTAAACTCAGGTCTTACTGCTTATGTGGTAAGCGTTTTATCCACTGAACCACTTCCATAGCCCATTAAGCCTGCTAAATAGTCTCCTTGACTCCATTAACAGAATAAATCTTTTCTATGTGTTCTTTAATAAATTATTCTTATTTACTGTGTTTTTATTCTATTTCACCAATGGTATCTCTCTCTTACACACACACACACACACACACACACACACACACACACACACACAGTGTGGCTGTATTGCACAGGCTGTCCTTGGCCTCATTATTGTCCTGCCTGAGTCTTTTGAGCCCCTGTAGGCACCTAGCTCATTATTTCTTTTTCTTACAACAATAGGTAATATGGTCTTCCCTTTACATGCCCAACACTTTTTGATTGTATGCAGCACATTCTGTTTATTATTTTGTTTGCTGTTTAACGGGACTATGGGGGTCCAGCCCCTCAATAGTCCCCTCCCAGGGGCCAGGAAGAATCTACAACCAGCTGATAATTAATCTTTGAAGAAAAGAAATGAATCTATGTACACGAAATTCCTTAGTCAATACATTTTATTATTCTGTCTGTTTTCTCTCTACAAGGTTATACTCTGCTCTCATTTTTAGCTCCTTTCTTGCCCAGTTTCTCTTTACATTTATCTGTTGTCTCCTCCAGGTTCTATCTTAATTCCTTCATCTAGTTCTGTCCCTTCTAGGTTCTCATCCATCTAGTTCTTTGCCATATCAGCTCCTCTCCCATCTCCTTCTCTCTCATCTTGTTCTTCCTCAGCTTGTTCTTCCCCATCTAGCTCTTCCTCATCTTCCATCTCATTCATCTAGTACTCTCTTCTAGCCCTACAACCTAGTTCTTCCCCATCTCAGTTTATTCCTCTCAAGTTCTTACCCATCTGGTTCTTCCATTCTCTTTTCTCCGTCTTCCGTTCTCCACATTCTACCTAAGTCTCCCAGGAATCCAGTTATAGCAAGCCCCTGGTTGAGCAAGGTCACCAGGCTTGAATTCTACAGTGTCATAAAGGCAGGTAAGAATTTTCCTCAGGCAGTGACCTCCAGGCTTTCTTTTACAATCCAAAATGGGAGTGGTAAAAGAGAAGGTCAACTGAGTGCTAATGACCGGTTAGCATATCCAAAAGGGGATCTATGTGCTCAGTCTACATTCCTAGAGTGGTTAGGAAAGAAGTTAGGGATCTGTTAGTAAGCTTGTATAAGAAAGGAGGGTCCAAGCTAAACTGTGTAAAGCTATTATTTAACATCTACCTGACCTAGGTGGTGTCTCCTTGTGGAATTTATCTTAAATCAGGAGACTTGCATGTGAGCAGTTATCACTGTTAGTCCTTGAAAGTGCCTAAGGGAGATATCTGAATCCAGAGAAAGCCTTTCCTGAGGCTGTTCTCCAAATACCTGGAATGTGTATGTCCATAGAGTGATCAGTCCACACTGTTAGCCCTTCTTAGGGATAAGTCAATTGGGAAAACTATGTAGGCACACATGATTTTCATAACAGAATACAGCTGATATATAACAAGCCAAATAACACCAAAAGCTCCTTGGAATTTGGCTTCCTCTGGAGGAATTCCCTGATCCCTCCAGGTAGTGACTTTGCCATAACCAGAGTTCTTATGATATATTCCTGCAGCCTGCATCAGCTATTGAATATCTTGATGTCCCTTGTGGTTTGAGACAGATGTCCCACATAAGTCTCTGGCATTCGAATGCTATGTCCCCAGTTGGTGGAAGTATTTAGGAAGGATAAGGAGATGTGGCCTTGCTGGAGGAAGTGTGTCACTGGAGGTGGACTTTGATATTTCAAAAGCTACGTTCTCCTTCCAGTGAGCTTTCTTGGCTTCCTGTTTATGGTTCAAGGTGTGAGCCCTCAGCTCTTAGCTTCCAGCTCCAATCCTCATGCCTGCCTGCTGTCATACTTCCCTGCTGTAATGGTGTTAGAGTCTTATCTCTCTGGAACTGTAAACCTCAAATAAACCCTTCCTTTTATAAGTTGCCATGGTCATGGTGTTTTATCATAGAAATAGAAAAGTAACTAAAACACCTGTAAGTATTTTGTATTTCATTGTACTTCACACTAAGGCAACATAAGAGTCAATTCATACTTCCTGGTTTGCTCTTACATTTAAGCAACTTATATTTATCAGCTTATGGTTTATGTGTAATTTTGTATTACAGTAGTCAATAGCCTTCTGAGTGCTTTATACAACTCATGGGTGTGTAATATATATTTTTTGGGAATTTTTCATTCATTTTACATACGAATCACAGATCCCCCTCTTCCCTCCTCCTGCCCCTCCCGCCCCAGCATTTCCCTCCCAACCCTATTACCCCCCCCCTTCTCTCCTCCAACAAGGCAAGGCCTCTCATGGGGAGTCAGCAGAGCCTGGTCCATTCAGTTGAGGCAGGTCCAAGCCCCTCCTCCTGCACCAAGGCTGTATAAGATGTCCCACCAGAGTCACTGGGCTCCAGAATGCCAGCTCATACACCAGGGATGGATCCTGATCCTACTGCCAAGGAGCCCCTTAAGCAGACCAAGCTACACAACTGTCTCGCTTATGCAGAGGGCCTAGTCCAGTCCCATGGAGGCTTCACAGCTATTGGTCTAAAGTTCATGAGTTCCCATTAGTTTGGTTTGTTTGTCTCTGTAGGTTTCCCTATCATGATCTTGATGACCCTTACTCACAGAACCCCTCTTCTCTCTTCAACTGGACTCCTGGAACTTGGCCTGGTGTTTGGCTGTGAATCTCTGCATCTGCTTCCATCAGTTACTGGATGAAGGCTCTGTGATGACAGTTAGGGTATTCACTGATCTGATTACTGGGGTAGGCCAGTTCAGGCACCCTTTCCACTATTGCTAGTAGTCTAAGCTGGGGTCATTCTTGTGGATTCCTGGGAACTTCGCTAGCACCCGGTTTCTCCCTATCCCCATGATGTCTCCCTCTATCATGGTATCTCTTTCATTGCTCTCCCACTCCATCCCTGTTCCAGCTCGACCATCCGGTTCCCTTATGTTTTCATCCCCCATCCCCTACCCTCCATTGCCCACCCCTCATCCCAAGTTTAAAAAACAATGACATCATGAAATTTGCAGGCAAATGGATAGAACTAGAAGATATCATCCTGAGTAAGGTCACCCAGACTCAGAAGGACAACCATGGTATATCCTCACTCATAAGTGGATACTAGACGTAAAGCAAAGGATAACCAGACTACAACCCACAGCTCCAGAGAAGCTAGCTGACAAGGCGGACCCTAAGAGGGACTCATGGATCACCCTGGGAAGGTGAAATATTTTCAACTTTGGTTGGGAAATAGGAGTGGTTTTTGAACTTGGGAAAGCTCGTGTTCCTCCTGACCCTTTTCCATTTTTCCTTAGACTTAGTTTCCTCAAATACAGTGCACTGATCCTTAGTTTTCTGGAGATAGAAGAGGGTATGGGTCTCTGGATCTCTGTCTGTCTGTCTATCTCTTTGAATCTCTCTCTTGTTCAGTGCTCAGTCTAGTTGAACCTTTTTTCCTTCTGTCCTGCAGACTGCCTTGCTGTTAAGGATGGAGGTTGCTAAACTGAGATTTGCCTTATATTGTCTCATTTCCGGTAGGAAGCCAGGATTGATATTCCTCCTTCACTGGCAAGGTCTTGTATCATCTGAAACCTAATCATTGACAGTGGCTGCTTTTTCACTGATGTTTTTAGTTGTTTCAGATAGGAGGGTAAACCCGGGGTGTCATCTCCACTGCAGTTCCCTCATTATTTCCTGCATTCAACACCAAGACTTGTATTTCTAATTTTTTTTGATCAAAGAATGGCTGGCCATACAAGATTATCACAGTACTGCTCTCAGCATACATGCCAGACATAGAAATTCATACAGTTTCAATTCTCTATACTACTTAACTTGCTCACAATTATTATTGTATACAAGAAACCACAGCAGCAAATCAGAGAAAGAGCAGCTGGATAAAAGGTTGATTTTATTTGCAATATGCCAGTTATTTAATGCCAGGTATTATATCCATGGACCTGAAACACAATTGAGAGAAATCTTCCACATCTTGAAGTCCAATAGAGATCAGTCTATCCTCCCTCTCTCAAATTACTGCATTAGATATCTGCATGCAAAACTTTGGAAATACACAGTGATGGCATCCCCAAGCCACAAGAGCTCCATGGGTACCTGTCTCCCATTCAGCCTATCTAAAAGAGCTTAAAATCTTATCTTAGAGCATCCTGAAGTGGCTAATTATGACAAACAGGTAATCTTCAATTAGAACAGAATTTTTAATGTGGACCTGAACTTCATCTATCATTGTAACAACTGATTGTTGAGTAACTGTCATAGTTGCTTTACTGTTTTTTTTTTTCTTTTTTGGTTTGTTTGTTTTAAGGGAAGGTCTTCTATGTAGCCCCTGACTGGACTAGAATTCACCATGTAGACCAGAATGTCCTTGGACTTGAGGCAAGACATATACACAATACACAAAGGAGTGCTATTAAGCCACAGAAAGAATGAAATATTACCACTTGTGACAGTGTGGATGGAACTGTAGATTATTATGTTAAGTGAAATAAATCAAGCACAGAAAGACAAGTACCACATATTGTTACTGATACGTAGAATCTAAAAAAGTAGAACTCACTGAAATTGAGAATAGAATGGTGATACCGGAGTCTGGGGAAAGTAGGAGGGAGGTAGGGTGCAGGCATATTGATCAATACCTACAAAGTTACAATTATAAAACTAAGAATTACCCCACCCTACTTTATAGTAGAGTAACTATAGATAATAATGTGCTTTGCTTTAAAAAAAATGTAGAAGAATGATTTTTAATGTTTTAATGTAAAGAAATGGTAACTGAGGAGATATATGTGTCTCCTATGATTTAAACTTTTCAGAATGTATACATTTAATGAAATATCATATGTTATCCCATTAACATGGAATCACTTTTATGTAGCAGTTAGTAAACATTGAATTTAAAATGTCCTGCTGGGGATACAGCTCAGTGTTATTAGAGCATTTGCTGGGCATAAGTGTAGCTCTGGGTTCAATCCCCAGTACTGAAAAACAAAACAAACCCAAAAACAACAACAATGTAGTGGTGATGCATGACAAAAAGACATGGGAAATTAAGGGGACATGAAGATGAAAAGGAGCCCCTCACCTCAGACTGATGCCTCTGGCTACTAGAATTCCAGCTCAATAACATTTGTGGTTTCTTTCTCTCTCTCCCTCTCCTTGCTTCCTCCCCTGTATGTGCATGTCTTGTTGGTGTGTGTGTGTGTGTGTGTGTGTGTGT
>CABHPP010123400.1:9437-20080 GCA_902168425.1 Peromyscus attwateri | reverse complement strand
TGTGTGTGTGTGTGTGTGTGTGTGTGCATATATCGTGTTATATGTGCATATGTGTGTGTGGAGGCCTGAGGTTGACTGCTCTTCATAGTATTTATAGAGACAGGCTCTCACTGAATCTAAAGATCCTTGATTTTGTCAGTGAGCTTCAGGAATCTACCCATGTCTGCATGCTCCTCACTTGAGTGCTGGGCCTGCAGACACACGCTACTGTACCTTGTATGTAAATGCTGAGGATTTGAACTCAGAGTCTCATGCTTGCACCATAGGCACTTTACTAACTGATCCCTTTCTGTGGTAATCTTTTATATAAAGTGTATTATGTTACAATAGCATTGAACTAGGCTCAAGGTCTGGATGTGTATGATCTCGGGTAGGGCCTCATTCCTTTCCCAGATATTTTCTGATCAACTTAAATGAAACTGTTAACTTTATGTTCTGTGAAGATGCCTTATCTTCCTACATCCCTGTGATCTAGACTTTTTCCTTTGCAATTGAAATCCTGCCCCACAGGAATCACGCAGTGATTATTTCATTTCTGTTCCTTAGCAACCTTGCAAGGATAATAGCTTCAAAAGCTATCAAAATGGTATATGTAACTATTTTATAAAAACCCTGCAACTTTTTCTTAGAGAAGCACACAAGCATGTTCTGAGGTGTATCGTGCCTTCTGAGACACCACACACACACACACACACACACACACACACACACACACACACACCACAACCACCAGACAGGGTGTCAGTATATAGTGCTGGCTAGCCTGGAACTCACTGTATAAACCAGGCTGATCTAAAACTCACAGGGACCTGCCTGCCTCTGTCTCCCATGTGATGGGATTGAAGGTGTGTGCCACCACTCCTGGCCTCTGCTTTCTCTGCCTCTGCTTTCTCTCTTAACCCTCATGATTAAGCTTATATTACTAATAAAGTATCTTTGTTAAATCCCAACTCTGAAAAAAAATTGTTTTAATCCTAATTCTGCTTCATACTGGTGAGTTCTGAAATTCTTTTCTGCAACACAGCCACAAATTCACTTTGGCCTGAGTCCTTAAGGGGAACTTCTGAGGCTGCTGCTACTGCTGCATGTGACAGTCCAGTTATGCCTCTTGCCTGTATTCCCCACATTGTGGACAGTTGTATCTAATGGAAGTTGAATGTCGCTCAGCTTGAAAAGGAGGTTTTGTGTGTAGCAGGACTCATTTGAAATTGTTAATGTTCTTAAAATTTGTCTTTTTTTAGCTCTAGTTCCACCCCCAGCATATAAGGCTAGCAGGACAGACTATCCCTTGGAAGCCCTGGATTCTGGCACCAGGTAGATTTCACAAGAACCTGAGAAACCAGAATTGGTACCCACCACTCAGCAACACTCAAAGGGTCCCACAGCTGCATCTACCTGTGTGTGTTTCCTGCTTCTAACCTCCTGTAAGTTGGAACTTTGATCTAGGGGAGACAGAAATAAATTAAGTATGGCTATACCCTCAGAAAAGTATACATTTTCCTTTTCCTTGTTCCTTTCCTGGTCAGTGTCTAGACATTCTTCCCAGGCACCCTGGGATTTCTCACTATTTTTCTAAAGCTCTCCCACTCGGCTCTATGGTGTTTGCCAGACTTGCTGACTTTTTTGGACCCTAAAATTTAAAAATATGGCATTTCTTCTTTCTATTCTTTATCTCCCTCCTCCAGACATCTTCCTGCCCTGTTGTTTTTCTCTTAAAGCTTAATAAAAGTGTCCTTGACCACCCTTCCTTCCCAGTACATTTTAAAATTTCCACCTTAATGAGACTAAGAATCCCAAAGGAGAGCCTCAGTTGTCATGGTGATATATAGGACCCAATGTGGGACTCCCCAGTTTTCTCCAGTAACATTAGTTCAATTTTTAAATTAAATTTTATTTATTTACTATGAGGAGAGGGCATGTCAGGGCATACATGTCGAGGTCAAAGGACAATTTGCAGAAGTTGCTTCTTCCCAGAGATTGAACTCAGGCCCCTGAGCTTGGCATCGAGTACCTTGAACAACTGAGCTAGCCCACTTGCCCCTTAATAAACATTTAAAAAAAGACACAGATATACATAATTTAAAAGAAATTCACTTTACTTTCAAGGATACACAGATTGTCAAAGGGATAAAAAATATATTCCATTCAAATTAAAACAAAGGGAAAAGAGACAGCTATGCTTATGGCAAACAAAATAGATTTGAAGTCTTGAACCTAAAACCAGGAAAATGGGCATGGTTTAATGATAAAATGGCCAATTCGTCAATCGTATATGACAATGGTAAAAACTGTAGTGAAACACAGTAGCCCACACATGTAAACCTAGCACTTTGGAGGCAATTGCAATAGGCTCAAAGCAAGTTCAAGTTGACTATGGGCTACAGAGTAAGACCCTGTGATGGTTATCCGTAAAGGATACACAGATTGTCAAAGGGATAAAAAATATATTCCATTCAATTTATATATATATTTATTTATTTATTTTTTAAATTTTTTTTTTTTTAGTGTTAATTGTTAATGAGCCAAAATAAGACTTTTCTGTCTTAGGTTTCCATTGCTGTGATAAAACACCATGACCAACTTGGAGAGAAAAGGGTTTATTTAAGCTTACAGTTATAGTCCATCATGAAGGGAAATCAAGTCAGGAACTCAAAGCAGAAACCCAGAGGCAGGAACTGAAACAGAGGCCAGGGAAGAACACTGCTAATTGGCTTGCTGTCCTCAAAGCTTGCTCCAAGCCTGCTTTCTTATGCCACACAGTACCACTAGCCTGGGAGTGGCACGTACCCCAATGAGTTGGGCCTTGCCACATCAGTCATTAATCAAGAAAATGCCGTATAGACTTGCCTCTAGGCTATCTAATAGAGGCATCTTCTCAGTCAAGGTTCCTCTTCCCAGATAACTGTAGTTTGTGTCAAGTTGACAAAAACCCTACCAGGGTACCTTCTTAAGTTGCTTTTCTCAGGATATTTTAACATAGCAACAGGAAAAGTAAATAATATAGATCCTAACTCAGAAACAACAAAAAGTATGCAACAATTGTAAGCATATATGAACTCATCATTGGAGCACCTAAATATCTATAATGTAAATATTAGGAAATCTGAAGGGAAAGATAAATAGTATAGTGATTATAAAAAAAAATCCTCCCCTCAAAGGGAATATGAAATAGTTCATTCTGGATCCAATTCTGACTGACCATGACCCAGAAACACAGATGTAGGTTACTCCAAATACTATGTTTCAGTGTGGTAACAGTTTCATGAGCTTTTATAGTCACAGAACTAAGATGATTATAAATGAAGATACTTTTCAGTATATAGAGATGGAAACATGAGGTAGGCAACTTACAGCAAAGTGGGGAAATCTCTGCTATATGGTGAAATCCTATATAATATATATTTTCAGCAACCGGGGATCAAGTATTCAAATATATGGCCCTATGGGACCACTCTCATTCAAACCACCACAAGTATGGACTCTTTTTTTCTTTTCTTTTCTTTTTTTTTTCAGAGCTGAGGACCAAACCCAGGGCCTTGCACTTGCTAGGCAAGCACTCTACCACTGAGCTAAATCCCCAACCCCACAAGTATGGACTCTTGACCACTGAGCCATCTGCCCAGTCCTGTTAGTTCTTAAAAAAACAGGAATAATATTACTTAAATATATACAATAAGCTTCACCTTTCGACTTGTTGCTTTTACATAAACCCCTCAGTGGTGGTTTAAATGAGAATGGCCCACGTAGGCTCACATATTTGAATACTTGGTCCCTAGTTGGTGGAACTGTTTGGGAAGGATTAGGAGGTGTGGCCTTGTTGGAAGAGGAGTGACACTGGGGACAGCCTTTGAGGCAGACTAGTGCCATTACCAGTAGCTCTCACTGCCTCCTCCTTGCTGATCAGGATGTGAGCTCTCAGCTGTTTCTGTCGCCATGCCTTTGCGCCACCATCACAGACTCTAACCCTCTGAAACTGTAAGTACAATTAAATGCTTTCTTTTGTGAATTGCCTTGGTCATGGTAGAAAAATAACTAAGCCTCTCAATGATGTTTATAATAAGTTCATCTTTGCAATGTAAAAATTTTTACCTTGTTTCTACGAATTTGCCATACCATTGGGAGTAAAGATTTAGAATTAAAGGTTGCTTAGAGGAAGTAATTAGATCCACAGTCTAACTTTTCAGGGGGAAAAGCTCCCAACTGGCAGATGATCAATTTAAATGAAATCTACATAATCTTTGAGGCTTTTGTCTATTTTTTGTCTATTATCTCTACAAGTGAGTGTATGTTTGCATACTATTTCCATGGTACCAAATTGGTTTATAGTGAGAAATCATGTAAATTAAAATTGATAAATTAACCCAGATCTCTCTTATTTAACATGACTTGGGTAAATCTTTGACAAATAAGTGGATTTAAATTTACTTGTAAGGTGAAAGTAAAGATCTTTGAGACTGCTAACATATTTTTTTGAGTTACTAGCCAATCAGGGCTGTATTTGTCTCTGCTAGCTGTGTGAGTTTTGACATTCAATTGCTCTAGGCCTTTTGGCTAAGATCAAATGCAGATAAAATAGCCAAAACATGGTATTGTGGCCAAGTCCTTTAAGTTGCTGGGTTAAGAAACAATATTGTTTTGTTTTGTTTTGTTTTGTTTTGTTTTGTTTTGTTTTGTTTTGTTTTGTTATTGTTCAAATACAGCAACTTATCAGAGTTTTCTTTGGCGGAGAAATAATTTACAATACCAGCTCTGCTTATCTTCCATGCTCCTCCTCTGGACAGCTGCTGAGATTTACAGTTTGTGTGACCTGGGGTATTTTCTTTTAAACTCCATAAAATTGTCCTGAGCTTCTGTTTTATTAATGAGACTCAGAACCCCAAGTTGAAGTTTGGTCAAAGGTAAAAGAGGCTGGGGAGGACAGCAGCAGATGCCCTGCCCTTCAGCATGCTCTCCCACTAAATCAACAACTGCTGATTCTGAAGATCCCACAGACGGACGCCCTGTAAAATTGGTGCCATGCTACATGCCTGCCAGCTGGGACTTGTTACCTCCCTGTATTTCTAAGAAGTTACTTAGAAATACTAGTTACTAGTCCTGCCAAAGCAGATCACTTATTTAAATATGTTTGCATCCCTCCTGGTTTCTGAGGAGGCAAGCTTATTTCTGGGAGTGGCTGAATTCAGTGGCAGTACCTTCCAAAGCTGCCTCTTTGATGTGGAGTTTGGGGATCTGCCATTGTGAAAGGAATTTGCCTGCAGTTTTAACAGTTAAATCTTTTCTTAATAAAACTTGGGTGAAAGTTGTGTGGCTTGATGTGTGTGGGTTCCCTGGCAATGGGACCAGGACTTATCCCAGGTACACAAACTGGCTTTTTCAAGCCCATTCCCGGTGGTGGGATGCTTACTCAGCCTTGATGCAGGGGAGGAGGGCTAGATCCTGCCCCAACTTGGTATGCCAGCCTGTGTTGACTACCCAAGGGAGTACCCTCTATGAGGAGGGAGTGGGGGTGGAATGGGGGGGTGGTGGGGGGGAGTGGGAGAAGGAGAGGGAGATGGAACAAGGGTTGCTATGTCAAAGGAAAGAAAAAAAATGTTTTTAAATAAAAAAAATGATTTCCAAGGAATTGTGAACTTAAAAAAAAAACAAAAACAAAAACTTGTTTTCAAGCTTAGGGGGAAAAAAAAACCCAAGTTGGCAGTCTAGTTCCCCTGCTATCACTAGTGAAGTGTGCCACCACTGGGCTAAATTCCCAGCCTTCCCTTTACTTCTTGTTCTGAGACAGGGTCTCACTAGGTTGCCAAGGCTTGCCTTGAACACACATAGCCCAGTCAGGCCTTGAATTTCCAAGCAGCTGGACTTAATAGGCTTGTGCTAACAGACTTGACTAAAACCAGCTATACAACCAAAACAATAAAAATAATAAAATAAAAAATATAGGTTGAAATATATAATATCAATGTAGTGGTAGTTTGATGACTAATCAGTTTAGTCTCCTTGTGTTTATCTGTTTTGGTTAGAGTATCTGTGTATGGGCACAGATATTTTGAATTTTAGAATGGTATTCTGGCTTACCTTTTCCTTTGGATCCAGACAGTGCCTCCTGAAGAGATTACGATCTTCTGCCTTTATTTGCTGTTCTTTGTCGTTTGTTTGATTGGTTTTCAAGACAGGGTTTCTCTGTGTAGTGTCCAACTCAGAGATCCACCTGCCTCTGCCTCCTGAGTGCTGGGATTCAAGGCATGCGCCACCACACTGGCTGTTCACCATACTTGTAAATTAAAAAACTGCTTTTCGATAGTATGTATGACAAGAATTATGGATGATTGCTTCTTCACCCAGAAACTGTTTCTGTTGCTCACTTGGTTGTTTAGTGACTTGGTAATGTATTTTGTAATTGCTTAGTCTCTCTGGCAGCATCGGGCCACCTTTCCCTTTGCATAACTGTTTTTGTTATTGTGGGTTTTTTTTTAAATTGTTTCTGTCATTATCTTTTGAGTGGTTTTCAGATTTCTAGTCTAGTTACCTTGGAATTGCTCTGTGTCGACGTAAGTTATTGTTCACCAAGTGTTTGTACAGAGGCGGTATCTAAACACTGTGCCTATGTGCCCGCCAACCTTTACTTAGGAGATCAATGTGAGCGCACTCAAAGTTCAGGCAGTTGATAATGCTGCTTTGACATTTGCTTTCTACTTGGGCAAGGACTCATTTTCATCTAGGGACTTACATGACATTTAAAAATTTTATTCCTATAAATAATATCGAGATTTGCTTTCATATTAAGTTAACTTATTTAAAAAACAGTTTGAATTCTTTGGGTTTTACTTTTAAGCTTCATGAGATGAAGGTAGAGTAACAATTATTTTAGAAATTTTTTTCTACTACTGAGGGGAAAAAAAAATCTCTCTAGATTTCTTAACACAGTTTCCAACAAAATCTCCTACTCTGGATGGTTGGTCATTTCTGGGCCTGTATTGGTTTCGGGGATCCCCTCCCCCAATAGAATCCACCGCATGAGTGCACTAATCAGTACTAAGCTGAATAATTGAAACCTATTGCAAATGTGTGGAGTTCATACCTGGAATACAAGCATTTGGGAGGTTTACACAGGTGGATTGCCGTGAATTCCAGGCCCACCTGGGCCACAGAGTAGGATCTGTCTCGGTCCTCCTTGCATTGGACTGTCTCTCTCTAGCTTTCTCTGCTCTAGTACTTTGCCCCAAAAGCCTCCTTACCTTGGCTTCTGTGAATTTATAGCTTCCTCCAATCATTTATTCTCAAGTAATAGTACAACTGTTCCTATCCTTTATTCTTATCTCATTTCTGCCTTTCATTAGCTGGAATATCTACTAATATAATGTTCAATAGAATGTTGGAAAAAAATCCCTAATCTCATTTTGTCACAGCCTAAATAAATCCTGTACTTGTTAGGATCAATCATTCCCCATTTCTCTCTCAGCCCCATTCTGAGGCAATAATTATATATATATATAATTTCAGTGCGTTTAATTTTTTTCTAGACATCCACATACATACATTTAGCTTCTTTGATTTGACTCAGTTATTTTAATGTTGGTGACGATGCAAGAGAAACCCTTATAAACTGCTGGTGGGAACGTAATCAAACCACTTTGGAAACCTCCAGGGGGTCCTCAGAAACTGAAAGTGGATCTCACGCAAAGAATCAAAAGTCAGCTTACTCTAGAGGTTTCTGGACCACCATGCTGTCTCTTCTATGATTGAGAATCACTAAGATTGTCTTGGGTTCCCTGTGATAAACGGTATGTTTATGACCAGGTAATTAGCAGCCTTAATTTCATCCACTACATTAATTTCTTTCTTTTCCATGAAACATAATATGTTTGTATGTCTTGGTAATTAGGATGTGGGTGTATTTGAGAGGATGTTACTCTGCTACCATGTATTGTGTCAACTTTTGCTTAATATAATTTACTATTATGCTACTAGGTGTATACAGATTTAGAATTGTTATGTCTTCATAATGGAGTGACAATTTCATAATGTCTTTGTGTATCTCTTATAATATTTATTTAAATAAGCTCATGTTACCTAATATTATTATCACAAAACTTAATTTTGTTAGTGTTTGTATGACATATTTTTCTCTTGTTTTACCTTTAATGTTTCTATAACCTCATATTTAAGATAATATTTCTTGCTCGTGACATTGTTACTTTTCTAATTTCATGCTGTTGGTCTTTGTCTTATTTATTGTAGTCTGTAGCATAATAGCATTTAATATAATCATTAGAGTATCTGTTATGCATATATCAACTTATTCCTTGCTTTCTATTTATCTCACATTCTGTCTCTTGTATTCCCCTTTTTAAAATTTTCTTTGCAATTATTCAGGTATTTTCTTATTAGTCCTTATATATCTTTGCACCAGCGTTCATTTCAGCTTCTAGTGATGGCCTTTACCAGTTCCTTCCCTCTATTTATGCACATGTGTCTCCATTCTTCAAGAGTTTGGGCTGGCACAGGCAGTAATCCCAACTGCCCAGGAGACTAAGACAAGAGGATCACAGAAGGCCTACCTGGGCGACAACGTAAGTTCAAGATCAGCCTAGTTAACTTAGCAAGGCTGTTTCACAATTTAAAAATAAAAATGGGCTCTGGCGCAATACAAAAGCAAAAACACTGACCCTTGGTATAGTTTAACCAAGGGGACAGGATTTGTTCATAAGAGCTCTGATCTGTCCACTGATCTGAATTCTTGAACAAAGGCTGACCTCTCTATTTATGAACAGCACAGCAAATGTGGTATTAAAAAGAACTAGGAACTTCGTCTTAGTCTTTTATAGGAGTTTCACGAGGGAGGAAATTAGTTTTGCGTCCTGTTGACTCAGAATAGCACACAAAGCCACAAACAGTTGTTATCAATCTATACTTTTATCTGTTGATTTCAGCATTTTTCTTGGTGTGTATGGGGGTTGTTTTCAAGGGAATGGCCTTAGGGTTAGCCACACATGGTATGCACACGGGCATTGTTCTGAATCAGGGGTATGAATGGGTCACAAAGGAAAAATAGGGAACATGCTACATCAGAGTGTTGAAAGCAGAATAAGATTGATTACAGTGTTTTTCTTAGAAGCTAGTTAATTCTGAACAGGTTGAGAACATAATACGTAAGCAGAATGTCATCCTTTTGTCATACTGGATATTGAACCTAGGACCTCATACATGCTTAGACAAGTGTTCTATCATTGAGCTATATCCCTGGCCCTGTGGGAATGTTTTTCCTGAGAAATGCGGTTTGAAGCTTGAACTTTCACTCAACTCATAACCAAATTAATAATGTGCTTTGAGACCATTTATAACTGTAAAATAGTTGTTTTAAGACTCTAACTTTTGAAATACATATTAACATTATAATATGTTATACTTATAACAGAAACATAGCCTCATCTTTATGCTTATTATTATTGTATATTATTGAGTTATTAATTAATTAAAATGTTACTTTCCCATCTTCCCAGATAATGTAAAGACCTTAGAACATTTTATCTCCATTTCCCTTTCCACCTTTTAATGCTTTGTTATATAATTAAGTTAAGGATGTGGCTCCTGTATATTGGTTGTACGTTACTTATTCAGAAGAGGTTAGAATCCATTAGCTCAAAAACCTGTTGGTTGTGGGGGGAGTTTTTAAAAGCCTGATGATGCCGAACTTAAACATTTATATATTCAATTATTACAAGCGTAGCATGCCGAGATCTTTAGTTGGTCAGGTGCTAGACATTCTATATCCACTATGAGACTCTACCGAACATTTGCTAATCCTAAGTAAGATGAGCCCTGGGCTAGAAGACCCTAAGCTACTGCTAGCCTCCAGATCTCGATCCAGAGATTCCCTTGTGCTTCTTAAGAGCATCACCTAGACATGTAAGTCTGATCTTTCATCTTCCATCTTCCTCTGATTCTCTTCTCCCCGTGGAAGTCCTTGTACCCTTTCTTTTGGGTTGGTTCCTTTCCTTTTTCCTTCACCCATAGCCCCTGGAAGATTTCATGCTGAGACAGCCTCCCCACTCACCTACCCAGCCCCCTTAGCCCAGTCATTTCCCCACTCAGCATGAAGACCTGGCCATGTTGCTAACATGAAGTGCATTGTGTACTACTGCCACCTTGTGGTTATCTTCTCCCTCCCTTAAACTACATTACTGAAACTAGCATGTAGTAAAGAAAAAAGGAGACTGCTGGGTGATGATAAGGGTTCATCTGGTCAAAAGGAAAACTATTTGGCAAAAAGGATCCTGGAAGGCTGTAAGTGATTGGGACTCACGTTTTGGGATGTGTATGCATCAGTTAGATATGCATGTTCTGTTCTGTTTTTTATTCGGGTCTCCCCTTGTGCCTCATGAACCTGGCCAAGTAGTAGCACCATATTTTGCAAAAGCATACACAATTGGAATTGGTTTTGAGTATCTACCTGTCTAAAGAAGCAAGTCAAGCCAGGCAATGGTGGCGCACGCCTTTAATCCCAGCACTCAGGAGGCAGAGCCAGGCGGATCTCTGTGAGTTCGAGGCCAGCCTGGGCTACAGAGTGAGTTCCAGGAAAGGCGCAAAGCTACACAGAGAAACCCTGTCTCAAAAAACCAAAAAAAAAAAAAAAAAAAAAAAGAGGC
>CABHPP010123399.1:78814-92639 GCA_902168425.1 Peromyscus attwateri | reverse complement strand
CACACACACACACACACACACACACACACACACACACACACACACACTAAATAATGAAAGTCCTAGAGATTTAAGATCAGTTCTGATAAGTGTGTCCAGTTAATAGCTACTGAATACTTACACACAAAATGCATAGTTAGAGTCTATGTGTTATATGTAGTCTCATCCAATGTTAACAAGAAGGAACCTAGCCTGAACTAAGATCTTAGTGTTCAGATTGAGATAGAGGAGATAGAGGATTACCAGCATTAGAGTAACCTAGGGTTACCAAGGCTCATGAGCAATGAAGCTACCTTTAATTTATCTTGAACCCCTCTCTTCTGCACCTGACTGCATGGTGCTACATTATAGCTGTGATAAGTAATAGTTTAAGCCATTTCATTATCTAAGACAGTGGTTCTCAACCCATGGGTCATGATGATCTTTTCACAGGGGTCTCATCAGGTATTTACATTGCAGTTCATTAACAGTAGCAAAATTGCAGCTATGAAATAGCAGCAAAAATAATTTAGTGGTTGGGGTCACCACAACAAGTTGAGAACCACTGATCTATGCAGTGTGGCTTTGTGATTAAAAGTACAGGGGTTTTAATTCTTACATCAGCTCTTCTGTCTGGGTAACCTGGAAGACGCTATTTAACCCATCCTAGCCTTGAGTTGACCCTGTGTAAACTGAGATAATTATAGAACACACCACATGAGCTGCTGCTGTTAAAAACTCTGTGGTACACACTCATTACTCAGAAGTACTTTGGTGTTTGCTGTCTTCATGCCTTGCTATTTCCAATTTGACTACAACAGCCAGGTCAGGGGGTAGGTATTAAATCATTTTTATAGAAAAGGAAATTGACCCAGACTCAAACACAAGTGACCAGTAAGGCCTGAAATATGCAGTCTTGTGAATCTCATGGCATCTTCCTTTTTGATGGCTTACTAGATGGGTCTTGGTATATTAAAAGTCTCCTGAGGTTCAGAGGACAACAGTAAAGCAATTGCAGCATGTTCCCAGGTCTTGACTGTTCTGGAAACTACCTTTGTGTGTGGTAAGTCAGGTAAAGTTCTTATAAACAGCCCTTGTTCTGTGAGGCAAAGTTCCAAAGGCATCACTATAGCAGGTTAGGATACTCCCTAACTGGTGACTTGCATTCAAAACTCAAACACTACCTCCTCCAAGCAAGTGGTGGGGCCCTCCTATATAGGCCTGCTGCCTGTATGGAACAGTGTGTAGAAATTGAGTGTTTGGGTATGGTATTAATGTTTAAATGGTTCAGAGAGCAAGCAGGGGCAGTTAAATCCAGTATGTGCTCAGAATCTCCAAAAGATAAATGGCACTGTAGCAATGAGAAGTATCAGAAATCTTTAGTTCCATTTGAAAAGCCATGGAATGCACAAGGTAATTTGCCAACGAAATAAGTTCTCCTACCCCGGATGTTAGACATCTGCATGCTTATGAATATTTATGGCAGCATGGGGCTGCTCTGGGAACCAAATGTTTTGGAGGAGGTTTGATGAGTTTAGCAGCCAGGGACAGTGGTGGGTGTTGAAGACAGCTGGAGCCCTGTGAACTATGTGTGCTCAGTTTATCTATCAGGGGAAAACTTTTTAAATTATTATTACTAATACTAGAAGCTTCCGAGTCTGAAACAAGGGTGTAAGTAGTGATGTGCTGTATAAACCAAGGAGAGAAACGTGTAGGATGTTTTTAATTGTTTGAGACAGTCTGTCTTTAAGGAGCCCAGGCTGGCCTTCAACTCATGGATCAGACTTTGCCTTTACTGGGATTGCAAATGTGTGCGATCACACCAGCTCAGAGCCTAGGACTGATTCTAACTCTCACATTCCCCAGGTCTTACAACATTTGGCTTCACTTTTCTTCAAGTAGGTCACAAGGCTAAATAAAATGATTAGGTGAAAATTAAGTATAAAGGGATAAACTTAAGTATAAAGGGAGCCTGACATAAGATTTTATGAAGCAACTCATGGAGAATGTTCACTGAAAATTGCTTCCTCCTTTTGTTTTGAGTCATTTTTAAAGGGTTAAGATCTGAACCCTGAGAACTTGAATGACTCGTTCAACCCTCTTGTGTGCTAAATGAACCTGCATCACTTATATCCTGGGAAGAGAAGCACAGGTTAGATTCATGCGATTCCCTTTTCCTAATACGTCTATCTTATAAGGAAAGGGTGAGGCTAACATAATTGCAACACCATGCCAATGTTAAGAACTGCCACCTAAACTGATGGAGGCAGATACAGAGATCCACGGCCAGATACCAAGCTGAGCTCCGGGAATCCAATTGATGAGAGAGAGGAGAGATACTGCAGGCGAGGGACGTCGAGATCATGATGGGAGGACGTGCAGAGATGACCGGCCACACTAGTGGAAGCCCATGTGTAGCTAGAGTTTTCCTGGTCCTGCCTGGAAATCTCCCTCATCCGCCAGTCCCCCAGTCGCTCAGACCCAACCAAGTAAACACACAGAGACTTATATTGCTTACAAACTGTATGGCCACAGCAGGCTTCTTGTTATATAGTTCTTATATCTTAAATTAACCCATTTCTATTAATCTATAAGTTGCCACGTGGCTCGTGGCTTACCAGTATCTTAACATCTTCTCATGGCGGCGGCTGGCAGTGTCTCTCTGCCTCAGCCTTCCACTTCCCACAATTCTCCTCTCTGCTAGTCCCGCCTATACTTCCTGCCTGGCTACTGGCCAATCAGTGTTTTATTTATCAATCAGTCATCCATAGCACCCATGAACTGTGGACTGGTGGCTGTGGAGCCCCCATGGGACTGGACTAGGCCCTCTGGATATGGAAGATGGTTGTTTGGCTCGAACTGTTTGGGGGGCACCCAGGCAGGGGGATCAGGATCTGTCCCTGGTCTATGGGCAGGCTTCTGGAACCTGGTGCCTGTGGTGTGACACCTTGCACAGCCTTGGTGCAGTGGGAAGGGGCTTGGACCTGCCTAGGATCAGTATGCTGGGCTCTGCTGACTCCCCATGGGAGACCTCGATTTGGGGGATGTGGGGATGCAGGGTGGCTTGGGAAAGAGGGCTAGGGGGTGGGAGGAGGGAGGAAGGGGGATCTGTGGATAGTATGTGGAGTGAGTAGAAAATTTCTTACTAAAGAAAAAATATATATAAAAAAAAAGAACTGACACCTATATAGTGGTTAGTACATGTTGAGGAATATACAGGGCATTTATGCCTTACTCCATTTCATCCTCACAATTTTGCAATTAGACCTGTATTTTTTCCCATCTCCAAATTGACTGTTAGAATGTTGAGTCCTTTACCTAGTAGTACCAAGCTAGTAAATGGCAGGAACATCATTCCAACCCATGGTAAGTACATCATTCTTACTCATTTTTATTTTATGTGTATATGTGTTTTGTCTGCATGTGTTTCTGTCTATATACCACATGCATGCAGTGCCTGTGGAGGCCAGAAGAAGGCATCATATCCATTGAAACTGGTGATCCAGACCTAGGGAGCCGACAAGTGGGTTCTTGGAATTGAACCTAGGTCCTCTGAAAGAGTAGTAAGCATCCTTAACCTCTTAGCCACCTCCCCAGTTCCCCTTTCGGTCATCCTTTAAGCTCTCCATGCTGCCATAGCCACGACGATGCCACACTTACGTCTTATATCAAAATGTGCCATGGCTAGGTAACAGAAAATCATTATGGTGGGACCATGTCTTCATTGGGCTCTGACACTAATCAAGAGATCTTAAGATGATGAATAAATCCTCTTCCTCCTCCTCCTCTTCTTATTTTCAGGGTTTTGTATATGGCCGCTCTGGAAATCCCACAAGGAACTGCTTGGAAAAAGCAGTGGCCGCTCTGGACGGGGCAAAACACAGTAAGAGACTCATATCTACAATGAAAGGTGGATTCTCTTTAGGTGTCTAGGGACCACAGAAGCACAGAAGGAAGAAATGAGATCCTCTCATTCCAAACTCCCATTTTCCTAAAACAGTGAATCCTTTGGCTTTGTTCTTCAGTTGGTATATGCATGTGTGTCCTTACCAGTTAGCAGTAAATAGGGACAGAGCAGAATGGCAGAGCTTATTACAGCCTTCACCTCAGGCTATCACAATGGCTCATTCACCAAACCCAAAGTCCTTGATAATATGCTCTCAGAGGGAAGGAATTCACTCCCCGGAAAAGGTCCTGGGAGTGAGTTCTGGTGAAGTCATCTTTGTATTTTCAATATAAATGATGCTATATGAGCAGAGTAGTAAAGAATAAAGTCTCAATATCTATTGTGTGTGTGTGTGTGTGTGTATGCTTGTGTGTATATAAATACATAGTGTTCTAAAAGTTTCATTTTTCAAACAGAAAGGGGTGTTGTAACATTAATTAGAGGACCTCTGAGAAGTAGCAGCAGTGGCTCAGTCAGCCAGGGGAACAACGGTGCAGATGGCACTAGGTTGTTGCTAAGGTTTTGGTTTTATGGTTTTTGTTTGTTTGTTTGTTTGTTTGTTTTTTAAACTTACTTGAATTTGCTTTTTATGGTAGGTTTGGCCTTTGCTTCAGGGCTAGCTGCCACCACTACAATTACCCATCTGTTAAAAGCTGGAGATGAAGTCATTTGCATGGATGAAGTATATGGAGGTAGGTGCCCTCTCATTTGCAGTGTGAGCCAGCTGGTACAAAGATAGCAATGAGCCTTGAGTTACATGAGTACCATTGCCAGTTTTGGCGAGTATGTTCTTTCTAAGGTATGGCAGGCGCCTGGAGGAGATTGTCTAATAAGAATTGTGTTTAAGAGTTGGAACAAGGGCCGGGCGGTGGTGGTGCACGCCTTTAATCCCAGCACTCGGGAGGCAGAGCCAGGCGGATCTCTGTGAGTTCGAGGCCAGCCTGGGCTACCAAGTGAGTTCCAGGAAAGGCACAAAGCTACACAGAGAAACCCTGTCTCGAAAAACCAAAAAAAAAAAAGAGTTGGAACAAGGAAGGATATAGGACTTGATCAGCCTTCAGGCACACCACAGCCTTCTGAACTCACAACACACACACATTGTACCAGGCATGCTGAGATGCCACATGGTGCCAATGAACACCACAGAACGATTTCTGAGAGTTCTCTCCTTCCACCGTGTAGTGGATATCAAGCTCGGGTTGCCATTCTTGGTGGCCAGAGTCTTTAACCTGTGCTTCTCACTAGTGATGCTTTTAGATTTGAGTGCTATGAAGAAACTGCTGACAGTCACTCCTGCCTGTGGTCCTAGCACTCAGGAGGCTAAGCAGAATTGCCATGAATTGGCCAGCTTGAGTTTGATGTCAGCTGGGCTACAGGGAGACTCTGTCCTTTTTAATACATTTTTAAAAATTATAATATAATTACATCATTTTCCTTTTCCTCCCTTCAAGTTTCCCCATGCACACACACAACCCCCCATATGTACTCTCTCATGGTCTCTTTTTCTTTGATTATTGTTACATATATACACATGTATATATGTATGTGTATATGTGTATGTGTATATGCATTCCTAAATACACAAATACAACTTTCTGAGTCCATATAACGTTACCTGTGTGTTTATAATTTCAGGGTATTGGATAGCCAGCCGGGGGCTCTTCTCTGGGGAAGGCCATGTCTCCCACTCTCAGCATTTCCAGTTGTCTGTAGTTCTTTGTCTACGGCCTCATGGGTTTTCCCTTCCTATGTTAACGTGTCCATTGGTTTCATTGTTGTTCAGGTCTTGGTTAGGTAGCTATGTTGATGAGATTTCAGGAGTTTAGCCTCTCAACATTTCTAGGAAGCACAATCTCACAATAAACCTTCTGTTCCTCTGGCTCTTACTATCCCCACCCTTCTGTAATGATTCCTGAGCCTTGAGTGCAAGAATTGTGTTGTAGATATATCAGTTGGGACTGTTGGCACCAAGTCCCTGTCTGAAACATACAGCTTGTACGTGCAGAGATTTCTACAGAAGACTGTAGCTGGAGTTTTCTCTAGTCCTGCTTGGGCCTGCAGCCGCTTAGACCCAAGTAAACACACAGAGACTTATATTACTTATAAACTGTATGGCCATGGCAGGCCTCTTGCTATCTAGTTCTTACATCTTAAATTAACCCATTTCTATTAATCTGTAAGTTGCCATGTGGCTTGTGGCTTACCGGTACTTTGCATCTTCTCATGGTGGCGGTGGCTGGCAGCATCTCCTAACTCAGCCTTCCACTTCCCAGAATTCTCCTCTCTCCTTATCCTGCCTATACTATATTTCCTGCCTGGCTACCGGCCAATCAGCATTTTATTTATCAATCAGTCAGAGCAACACATTCACCGCATACAGAAAGATATCCCCAGCACTTCCCCTTTTCTTTTTTTCAAAAAGGAATGTTTTACCTTTAACATAGTAAAATTATATATAACAAAACAGTTATCAAGCAAGAATTATAGTTATAATATCTAGTCTATTTGTATTTGGCAAAATTAAAGATGATATCCTACCTATTCTATATTTGTGAGTCTGAGGTTTTATATTTAACTTATCTTTTATCATAACTAAGGAAATTATAACTATCTAGTCTTCAACTACATCAAAGACCTCAGAAGGATGAAATATTGCCTGAGAAATGGGAGAAGGACACAAGCAACTTTCAGTAGGCTTATGAGAGTAGACAGAGACAGCTGGCAGCCTGGACAGTCATCCAAAGTTCCTCTGTTAAAGTTGGGGCATCTGTCCTCAGCCCACAGGCCTAGAGTCTCTCAGTCACTTTTCTCTGTGTCCTGTAGAATGTCTGTAAGTTTCCTCTGCAAAGCAGGAACCCGAAGGACCATTTTGCCAGGCAAAGTTCAGTAGTCACCTTCCTATGGGTCCTGCATGTCCAGTCAATCAAGCAGTTCAGGCAAGAACAGTTTCTTGCCCAAATGGCTATTTTTGCCAAGAAGATAAACTCCATATAGAGTGTCTTCGATGCTCATCCTCCTCTCTGAAGTAAATCGGTGCTGCCAGGAGCAGACATGTCTCACTGTCCAGAAAGTCTAAATTTTTAAAACATTTTAAATGCGGTATTCTGTAGGTCTTTGAAGTGTTTGAAGATTACCTGCCTAATTGAATTATATCTGTGTATACCTAGAAAACTTAACATGACTATAAGTTTGACTATCATAGAAGACTACTTATTTAAATCTGTATTTTTTAATTATCCATTATAATCTAAATGAGTTATATAAACATAATACCTCATACAAGAATAGAAATATATATACAGTATAACAAAATTAAGTTTAAACTTGTATCAATAAACTAAAATTCATAGCAATGTAAAACATTTATAAACAAGTTTTTGCTCCTTAAAAGTAGGTTCATTAATCCATCCTTTTATCCTATATATCTATACTATCCCGTTTTCTTCATTAGGAAGAGATTGTATTTATAATCAACCTGCTTTAAATAAAAATGTTGTTTTTTTCTCTGTCCTCTACCAGAGGACTCTTCTGATATAGAACAGAAGAATCTCTCAACCTTTTCTTTTAGCAAATATGCTTGGGTTTAGAGAAGGAATAAACCAATTCCATCTCTAAAGCCAGCTTGGTATATTTGGGAGTTTGGGCGTAGCTTCTCATACTACTTCCTGCTGGATGAGGGCACTGTATTCTTTTGGGAACATAATGAAAATTTTAGGATTATGGAATAGTCTATGAGGCTGTATTGTCTGAGCCAGTTGACTTGAAACCATTCTGGATGTTGGATCATCTGGGCCTTGGTGTCATCGGAGACCTTTTAGGGGGTCTTGGCTGGTCAAACCTGATGTATCTTAATCTGGAACAAATCCATAGCCTCTTGCTTTCTGTGGAAACAAAAGCAGAGCCTCCTTTCCAAAGTAACATATCCTTAGATCCAAATTCTGAAGTCAAGATACCTTTAAAATATACATATTGGTTTAACTCAGCAGCCTTTACAATCAAATGTCTCTCTGGAGTTAAAAATCCCAAAGACAACACAGTCCAGATTCTCTGTGTGATATCCATCTCTACTTGGCTTATTTTTTATATTACTTTCTTTTACTTTGTCTTTTAAGACTTTTTTTTAAAGATTTATTTATATTTATTTATTTATTTATTTATTTATTATGTATACAGCATGTATGACTGTATGCCAGAAGAGGGCGCCAGATCCCATTGTAGATGGTTGTGAGCCACCGTGTGGTTGCTGGGAATTGAACTCAGGACCTCTGGAAGAGCAGCCAGTGCTCTTAACCTCTGAGCCATCTCTCCAGCCCCCAACACTTTATTTTTTAAAACTATCTAATTCTTTATATAACTGTATATATTACTTTTTTCTCTCTTCCAAGCCTACGTACATTTTTACACACATTGTAAACTATTCCATCTGAATCTGTCTTATTGTGAATCTATTGCTTTAAACTGCAGCAGCTAGTACTGAAGCAGAAGCCTTGCCTGCTGGCTCTACCCAACTCAGCTTCTCAACATGGTGGTGGTACATTTACCGCCAGCTCTGGGTCTGGGAGCCATGTGTACCATCAACTCTCAGAAGCAGTGGGTCTATAGTTCTATCAAAGCAGCGTATAATCCAGAAACTTTTTTTTTTTTTGGTCTGTATTAGCAAAGGCTAAATCCACCACTCAATGTAATGTGCAGCTTGCAGATGCCTCATTCCCACCATGCTGTAGGTCAAGCCCACACACCACAAACCCCCCATAGAGTAGCTCAAGCCTGCAGGCTGCTGCTAACTGAGAGAGACAACTAGGAAGCTGTTTTTAGCTCCGTTTTAGAATCTTCTTTCTCAGGTTTTAGGTGGAAACTCGAGCTGTTGGGCGTCATTTGTAACTGGAGTTTTCTCCAGTCCCGCTTGGGCCCGCAGCTGCTCAGACCCTAGTAAACACACAGAGACTTATATTACTTATAAACTGTATGGCCATGGCAGGCTTCTTGCTATCTAGTTCTTACATCTTAAATTAACCCATTTCTATTAATCTATAAGCTGCCACGTGGCTCGTGGCTTACTGGTACTTTACATCTTACTTCTCATGGTGGCAGTGGCTGGCAGCATCTCCTGACTCAGCCTTTCACTTCCCAGAATTCTCCTCTCTCCTTATCCTGCCTATACTATATTTCCTGCCTGGCTACTGGCCAATCAGCGTTTTATTTATCAATCCATCAGAACAACACATTTGCAGCATACAAAAAGACATCCCCAGCAGAAGACACTGTGTCAGGAAGCTGCTCGATGTTAGAAGAGTAGAGAAAGGGGAGTTTGAGAAATGGTTCTGTTTCTTGCCACTTGTGTGTATCAAGTATGTTTTAATTGGCTCTGTGGCATGTCAAATAACCATGCTACTTAGCTACACTGAACTTGCTTTCAGCTGAATTTTTTTTTTTTTTGAGAGTTCTCATTTGGGATTGGGGAGGTCTGCAAAGAGCAGACATTTCCTCACATTGTGTTCTCTGTGTATTATTTGACTGTCTTCTGCCTCAGGCACCAACAGGTACTTCAGGAGAGTGGCATCTGAATTTGGACTGAAGGTTTCTTTTGTGGAGTGTTCCAATACCAAATTGCTAGAGGCAGCGATTACACCACGAACCAAGGTAACCAGCTGGCTTTTGATTCTGTCTGTTTTCCCCATGATGTTTTACTTACATCTTTTCTGTTTACTAGAGGATGTAATATAAATCCAAATAACATTTTATTGAAGCGGTTGGAAACACTGAGATTGATATAGGCTAGAGTCTCCATGGCTAGAAAGCATAATTATCTGGAGTGCACATGCAAATTCTGAAGTGGAATTTCAATTGGGCCTTCAGGTAGGTGGGAAGAAAAGAGTATTAGACAAAAAAAGCCACAATATATTAAAAACCACATAACAGGGCCTTGAAAGCAAGGAAAGACTCCCTCTAAAATTTGGAGGAGGACTGGGCTAGAAAAATGTTTCAGTGGTTAAGAGTATGTGCTGCTCTTGCCAGGGGACCTGAATTTGGTTCCCAGCATCTACATTGGGTGGCCCATAACTGCTGTAACTTCAGCTTTGATGCCTCTATCCTCCATAGGCACCTGCACTTTCATGTATAGACCTACACATGTTCACAGGAGAATGAGAGGGGGAGAGGCAGAGAAAGACACACAGGGATCGATGACTGCCATGAGAGGGATGGTAGGGAAAGCCAAGGAAGCCTCTTTGAAGTAAATCCCGACAGCAATCCCAAGAACAAAGGAAATACCAGACTTTTATAAGTTTGGTGGGGTTTTTAGGAAGTTTCATATCATATGATTTTAGTTCAACGTTGTATACACGACAAAGAACATGAATGAATCAAGTCCCATAAATTAGGGACCACTGTTAGCCACAGCACAGCCTGCTTCTTAATTCTGTCCCAGAGAGAGTAGTAGAGAGGCATGGCCTTTTAAAAGTGACCCCTGTCCTTTAGGGGCAGGTCAGTGTTTTAACAATAAGTTTAATTTTTTTGTGTGTGTGCATTGTATTAGAAGCTAGTGTGGATTTAATCTCTCAGCTCCACCCAATTTTTTTTTTGTAAAAAATTCAAATTCAAGAGTACATAGTTCTCAGACATACCAAGCTATCAAAGCATAACATCGTTCAAAGACCATAGACCCCCTCAGTCCAGGGACTTTGATCTCAGCCCTGGGAAGCTTGTGTGCTGTGGAAGGTATTTGTGCCTGAATAGCAGATGTGGTATTTGGGGATCTCATTTAAATTCTGCAGGAGTGAAAGGCCAGTGTCTTTTATGAGTGAACCTTTCTAACTCTGTTAAGGATTAAAGCGTTAAACTTGTACCCAAGCTCATATGGCAGTGAATGCTAAAAGATAGAAATCCTTCACACAAAGGAGCCTAGATTCAAGCTCATGTGGCAGTGAATGCTAAAAGATAGAGGTCCTTCACACAAAGGAGACTTTCTAGATTAGCACTGGAGCAGCTTTTTCAGTAAGGTTTGTTTTCAAGGAAGTTGCATTTTTATATTGCTTGAGGAAAAAGAATTTATTTAAATAGCTAATCTGAGACTTCCCAAGGGAAGAAATCAGATCATGAGTATGATAAATTTTGTCCATATAATTTTATTTGCTGGCCCTTTTAATTCACTTGAATTAATATATTTTCCCTTGAAATACAGGCTCTGCTTTTGAAGATATATATATGATGAGTGTTGTTTGAGTGTGTATGAGTGTTTTGTTTTCATGCACAAATGTGCACCGTGTGTATGTTTACTACCTGTGGAGGGCATTGGGATTCAAATACTGGTCTTCTCATGAACAAATGCTCTTAATTACTGAGTCATCTCTCCAGCTCCGGTAGTCAGTTTTTAAAGTCCATATAAAACCTATTTTGTATTTAGTTACTTGTTTTCATTTTTTTTTGTTTTTAAATTATCTTGACGAGATTTATTATTCTTATCCAGGAGTCATTTTTATAGCTCTTTAAGTAAATTAAGATTTTCAAAGTAGTTTTTAGTAGTAAACTTCCAGACAGGGAATGTATTTAACTGGACATCTTGTCTGTGTATATAGGTAATGAAAAGTCATTAGTTCTTATAAGAGAAACCTGTAAGTAATACAGTTCAAAGCAGATGCACCTTATTTAACAGAGTTCTGACTTGGTCTTTTCAGTAACTCTTGAGGGTGCATGTCTTGACAGGGTTGCAGTAGATCAGAGTTCTGCCAGGGAACCTAGCTTTCTACATGGCTGCCACTTCTTTTCCTCAGCCTAATGCACTTTCTCAAGTTTAGAGTTTCTAGTGCATTTGTTGTTATCTAACTCTGAGGATGTCCTTGGCATCCTGGGCATAATTCTCATTAATGAAAATTCTAGGATGTGTAGAGTACAGTTGCTTGTATTCCAGACTCTCTGTGTAGCTGACTGTAACCTTGGACTTGTGATCTGTCTGCCTCTGTTACTTGAATGCTGGGAATATAGGCATCACCCCTAAGCCCCCAAAGTGCTGGTTCATGAAGTGCTAGGGATTGATCTCAGTCTTCATGCACACTAGGCAAGATCTTTACTGAGCTACTTCCCCAGGGTGAGGATATATTTTTATACAATCTGTATTAATTGTCTCTGAGAACAGAAGCTCCAGACACCATGGCTTTGTTCTGTAAGATAAATATCACCAACCGTTTTGTGCAGATGAGGAACTTGAGGAATATAGAAGGGAATTTATGGAGCAATGGCCAATATTGTAGGGAAAGTTCAGATTCAAACTTGACCATTCGACCTTCATTGTCTAAGCCTTTCCAACATGGGAAGTAGCAGTCTTCTATGTTGTGGTATGTGATATATTTGTGTATGTGTGATATGTTTTTACTTACTGTTGTTTGCTGAATTACTGTAGCTTGTTTGGATTGAAACACCCACAAACCCATCCTTGAAGTTGACTGACATCGAAGCCTGTGCACGCATCGTCCATAAGCATGGAGACATCATTTTGGTTGTAGATAACTCTTTCATGTCTCCATATTTCCAGGTAAATGAAGGGAAGGGTTTTTGTTGTGATTAACAAACCACACAGTTATCTGTAATTAGGAAAGGAAGAACTACTTTATAAAAAAATCATTATCAAACTCAAAATAGCTGTATATCAAAATATAACTATTATTGATTAGAAAAAGAATCAGATTTGGACTTTTTTTGCATTAGTTAATATCTCAAGACTGTGTTACTATCTCATTGGAGGTTTTGTTGGGAACAGTGGGCCACAAGATAGGTGTAAACACATTTGCCAGGCCATAATTGATAAGAATAGACACTATGGGAATTCTCAGAGAGTCTATGCCTCTGAGGGTCTTTTATACCAGTTAAGAGAAGTTACTTGGCCTTCCTTGCTCTTTGACCATTTGGGGGAAGACCTATCTGAATAGATAAGAGAATGTTAGGCAGTAAATTTGTAACAATGACCCTTCCTTGGTCATGTGGGGTGAGGCACCAGGAGCCTTTAGGAGTTCGGATCTAGAGGTTTCTTTCTACACATTTGGGTTGTGAGCGCTTAAAGCTGGTGGTTAGAGACTGGGCTTTTGCTTTTTATTTTAGCCCTTCTGGTCTCCACATAGGCCTGTGATTTTAGACTACCACCAAGGCAGCACTTCCTGATCTCTTAGGTTATGTAGAGCATGTGAAGACATAGCTTATTAGGTGGTTGTATCTCTGATGTGTTCCATATTTTGACTGAGTGTTGGTTATCAGTCCATGTTAAATAAGGAATTTCTACTTCATCTGTTTTATGTTATGACTTAGAATTCTTAGCATGTTTGGCTGCTGTAGCATGGTACTGTAACCTGGGTGAATTCAGAACAGAACTTTGCTTCTTATAGATCTAAGGCCCACAAGTCCAACATTGAGGTATCTTGGAGGGCCAAGTCTGTGTTCTCATGGGAGAAGAATCCAGGCAGCTCTCTGTGTAGATGTAACCAACCGTCTTATTAAATAAGAAACACAGAGCCGATTCTGAGAAGAAAGCCAAGAGGTCAGAGCTAAGAGTCTTACCAGCCTGCTGCAGCTAGCGTCTTCAGCCAAGAGACCTCTCCAAAAAGAGAGCTACTTCCTGTCTGTTTGTCTTTAAATACACTTTCTGTTCTGCCTTCTCATTGGTTGTAAACCCAACCACGTGACTGCCTCATCACTGCCTGTCTGTACAGACCTCCAGACACACATTGGAGCGTGTGTCTCCAATGCTGACTGTATCCTTGAACACACAGACATCTACCTAGCTCTGCCTACCAAGTGCTGGGATTAAAGGTGTGCACCACCACCGCCCTGGCTTTCGCTATGGCTTGCTAATAGCTCTGACCCCTAGGCAACTTTATTTATTAACATACAAATAAAATCACATTTCAGTACAAA
>CABHPP010123399.1:59703-78714 GCA_902168425.1 Peromyscus attwateri | reverse complement strand
TTGTATTTGACAAATTCAGAGAAAATAATTCCATTATCTATCCTATCATATCCTATCCAAAATGTACCTAACTCACTTTCTATCCTAACTAGTCTATAACTAACTAATCTTCAACTATAACTAACTAATCTTCAACTCCCTCAGAGACCCAAGAAGGAAATAATATTACCTAACAAAAATAAAAACAGGAAGTGCATGCAAGCAGCTTCCAAAAAAATTGTGAGTTGAAAGAAACAGCCAGCCGCCTGGACAGTCACCTGAGGTTTCTCCACAGTGTTGGGGCATCATCTTCAGCCTATAGGCTTAGCGTATCTGACAGACTCATTTGTGAAGTAGGATGTACACAAGGTCAACAGTTCAACCTCACATTGGATGAGAGCAGTCCATGTACCAGAAACACTTGAATTCCACTAGTGTCATGTCATGATTCAGGATTTTAAATTCTGGAAATTGTTGATGGTTTTTTTAATTCAGCTGTCCATTCTTCTTGGCTGTGTATGTGTGGCTTCATCTCAGCATCCCATTCTTCTCCACATCCCTCTATTAAATGCCAGTCTGCTATTGAGAGGCGTGAACTTAGTTACTCTTCAAGAATGACTGTTTCAGCTGCTGTTCCATTGCACATCAGAAGCCATTGGTCCACTGCCTGTTCAGCTGCCTTCGAAGAAAAGGGCACTGTAGCTTTTCCGGATTGCAAAGGCCACTTTAGGGATGGTGCCATATTGTCCTGGCCTCAGAAGATGCCTTTTGATAAAGCCATAACCACACTTGTTTTGGCAAGAATCAGTAGTCCTTTGTTTCATATCTGTCCATTTTGTCCTGTTGTCAGCAGTAGATTCGAGGATACTTTGTTGTCCAGTGGCTAACTTTTGCCACAATGAAAGTTAACTCCATATGCAGTTTCTTCAATGCCCATATTCTCTCTGAAGTAGATTGGTACTGCCAGGAGCCGACATGTCTCATAGTGTGGCTCTGATCCTATCATAGCGGGTCTGTCGTCAGGAGCTCATCACCTCCCAGAGTCCTGACTCTTAGTGCCATGGCCTGGTCATTAAGCTTCAACATGTGAAGTGGGGGACACAGACATTCCACCCACAGCCATGGGTGTTTTAAGTTAGTTTGAGCTGCCTGGAGAGACTTTATGTGAAGAAGACAAAACCTATATATGTATGTGTTTTAAAGATGTGATTTTGATTAATTGGCAGCAACATTAGAGCAGGAGAATAATCTCAACAAATTTCCTTTTGAAAGCTGTTTTTATTCGCACCTGTATGTGTCTGTGCTGCAGTGTGGAGGTGGAGGTCAAAGGACAACTTTGCAGATTTGGTTCTCTCCTTCAGTCTTTAGGTTCTAGGGATTGGACTCAGGTCATGCTGAGCCTTGTCTCCTGCCTCAGCAGATTTCTTTGTAATTTTATACCTGTCAAAACAAGTATAATAAAAGAGTGATTAGGAGTCAGGAACTCAGCAAATCAAGTGTTAACAATCACCTTGTACCTCGTAAGGTTTTAATGATTAAAAATCTAAGCAAAGTACTTTGTACTGACTTGGCACAAAAATTGCTAGATGCTTCCATATCATAAACTTCTCCATGTATTTAACGACTCATAAAGTGCACATATCTCTGCTGCAGACAGTAAACTCAGAGTCATAACTACTGTAAAGAAAGGCATAGGGAGGTTTGGCCTGGGCCTGCCTTTTGTTTCGATGCAACTTGCACCTTCAGAATCTGAGCCCAGCCTATTTTTGGTTTGTTATTTTTTGTTTGTGTTTTGGTTTTCTTTTGGATGCTTCTTTGGTAGAAGAAAATGTAGGGACAAACTCAAGATCTTAAAAACTGAAAACGTGTGGATTCTCACACAGCAGGGTAGAGAAGGATTCAACTGGGATCTGAGGTAACAGATGCAAGTGGTTGGGATGGTGCATTTCACATGGTTTCTCGTTTGAAGTAAACATGTCTGTTTTTTTTTTTTTTTCTTTCAGCGACCTTTGGCTCTGGGTGCTGATATTTGTATGTGTTCTGCCACAAAATACATGAATGGTAAGATAAGCATAGCCTGAATCTTTTTTTTATTTTATTTTTTTCAGGTTTTTTTTTTTTTTTTTTTTTTTAGTTTTTTCAAGACAGGGTTTCTCTGTGTAGCTTTGTGCCTTTCCTGGATCTCGCTCTGTAGACCAGGCTGGCCTCAAACTCACAGAGATCCACCTGCCTCTGCCTCCCGAGTGCTGGGATCAAAGGCATGCGCCACCACTGCCTAGCTCATAGCCTGAATCTTAAACCCTCTTCTCCATAGGTAGATGACAGTGGCAAGGGCTTGGCACTCTGGACCCTTCTGCTATTGTGTAGGATTTATTTGTGGTTTGTGTTGAAAAGTAAAATAAAAAGAAGTGCTTTGATTTTACTGTAGCTGAGGCTAGTCTGGAACTCACTACTTGCCAAGGCTAGCCTTGAACTTCTGATCTCCCTATGTCTCAGGCACTGGGGTATACATCACCACACTCAGAATCTCATGTCTCATAAACAAACCTGAGTTCATAGCTCATAGGGTTTGCTGTAAGGAGTATGCTTTCGTTTTGCTGGCAGCTTGGAGACACTGGCTCTTTATATGATTTTCACTTTACTGCGTTAGATATAGTCACTGCTATAAAACTGGATAAAGTTCACATGAATGATCAAAGATAAGGCTTTTCTCTTAGGCTTTTTTCAAGAGAAAAATCAGTTTGGAAATTATGAAATGGAGAATAAACAGGAAGTGTTGTTGATGGTGGTGTTTTTGTTTTGTTTTAGGCCACAGTGATGTTATCATGGGATTAGTGTCTGTTAATTCTGATGACCTTAATAATCGGCTTCGTTTCCTGCAAAATTGTAAGTGGTCAAAAGCCTGGGTTTCTTTATGTGTGCGGTGTGTGTGTGTGCAGTCCAGAAGAGGACACTCTCCACCTTAGTCCTTTAAGACAGGGTCACTACTCAAACCTATAGCTAAGTACCAGTGATCCCCCTGTCTCTGTCCAGCACCGCACTGGGGTTACAAGTGCACATAGCCATGTCCAGCTTCCTACTTGGGTGATGGGATCCTAACTCAGGCCCTTATTCGTGTACAGCAAGTATTCTTGTGTACTGGCCCATCTCTCCACCCCCCTAAGTCTGGATTCTTGTTATGCCACCAGAGACTACATTTGATATTTGTACTTCCTCAGAATATTGTAACACATTTAGAAAGAGAGAAGGAAAAAAGGTTATAAAAACATAATTACACCCAGCCCTTGATAAGCAGATAGGCAAGAATATCTCTGAGAGTTCAAGTCCAGCCTGGTCTACATAGTGAGGTTCAAGCCAGTTAGGGCTACAAAGTGAGACCCTGTCTCAGATAAACAAACAAACAAACAAACAAACAGAGTTATAGCATAACAAGTTTTTATGACTTCATGACATCATTTAAGGAGTGAATTTTGTTATTTGCTTAACAAAATTATTAAAACTGAAGTGAGTTTTTAAGACTCAGTGGATTGTTTTAAACACTGAAATTTTGGCTTTCATATATATAAGCACCTGGGATGGTGGTTAAGTTTGAGTAATACTGAAGACCTAAACATGCACCTTTCTGTACAATAAATACCGTTCCTGGTAGGTTGTTCAGTTTGCCTCAAGTATAGGTGATCACTGCACTCTGATAGATAAGAGACAGACATGATTAAAAATTAAATACTCTTCTAGAAATCACTATTAAAGTAATAAAGGGGTTGAGGAAGGGAGTTGACTGACTGCTTGATAAATAAATAGGAATGAGTTGGCTCAGCCTCTAAGACCTGGAGCTGCTCTTGCAGAGAACTCTTGCAGAGTTCCCAGCACCCACATGTCAGGGTTCACAATCACCTGTAACTATAGCTCCCAGGATCTGACTTGCTCTTCTGGCCTCTGCAGGCACTGCACTCACATGTACAAATACACACACACACACACACACACACACACACACACACACACGTATGTATATATAATTTAAAATAAAAATAAAATCTTTAAAAACATAAATAAGGTATGTGTTTGTTAGTTGATTATGTAGCAACAAACATGACCACACTGTAGATTTTTCTCTGTGGTGTATTTCAGGGATGTAAAGGCCCACACTATGTGATGTGTCATGTCACTGAATCATGAAAGACTGTCTCCTTATAGATGAAAGCCTCATTTTGGTTTCCTAGTCATAAGATACCCATTTCTCTGATTTAAAGCACATTTCTCTAAGTGCATCTTTGTTTTCATTCCATGCTTCCTGTTCAACATAGCAATTTCTTCCTAAAACACAAACATTGGGCTTCATGTTTAGATTTTTCTGAGTCACTATATTGAAAAAGAAGAACCAGAGAACTCCTTGGGCCCTGTGGTGTCTTCAAGCTAACCCTGTAGATGTAATTCTACTGTTTTGTTAAATAAGAAACACAGAGACAAATGCAGAGTTAAAGCCCAGAGATCAGAGAGCAATAGGCAAAAGCTGAGACCACCTTCTTACCACCCGATGCTGCTGCCATCCTTCCCCTGAGAAAGAGACCTACTTCCTGTGTATCTGTCTTTTTATTGACTTTCTGTTCTGCCTTCTCATTGGTTGTAAACCCAACCTCATGACCTCCTCGTCACTGCCTGTCTATACAGACCTCCAGGTCTCTATGGTTGGTGTTGAGATTAAAGGCGTGTGTTTCCATGCTGGCTGTATCCATGAACACACAGAGATCTGCCTGCCATGTGATCAGGATTAAGGGTGTGTACTACCACTGCCAGACTTCTGCTAAATGGCTTGTTGTTAGCTCTGACCCCCAAGCAACTTTATTTATTAACATACAAATAAAATCACATTTCAGCACAAATAAAATATCACCATATAACCCAATATTTGTTCTCTTTCCAGCAATTGGGGCGGTTCCTTCCCCTTTTGATTGCTACCTCTGCTGCCGAGGCCTGAAGACTCTACAGGTCCGGATGGAGAAACACTTCAAGAGTGGGATGGCAGTGGCCCGTTTCCTGGAATCGAATCCCCGGGTAGAAAAGGTTATTTATCCTGGTATGTCAACCTGAGTTATAAGCAGCTCTGTCTAGATTAAGACTTTATATGGGTCATTCTTTGTGAGTTTCTGTTTTCATATAATTTTACATTGTTTATTGGTTATTGCCTCTTTGTATCAGGCTCTGGAATGACACGGTGGAGAGTGGATAGACAAGATGTTGGCCTGAAGGCAATGGATGTCAGGTGCTAAGAACAGCCTCACATGCTAGATGCTTCTGTGGTTTATAACTCTGAGGCTTACGTATACTCCAATCACAGGATAATTCTTGGTTGACTGGCTGATGACCCTGCCGGTCATTAGTTCAACATTATAATATGACATAAGCTTGTCCCACTGAGCCTTAATGTACCAGAATCCCCCTGGTTCTTTTCAGTTCACTGCTCTTTTTTGCTGGATTAGCAGACTCATTGTCACCACTCGAGTTTATGCTACCAGTGACCAGTTAAGCTGTCCGTGAGCTTGTGCAACCTTGTTCTTAGATCCTGTGGCTGTGGGATCATGAGTGTAGGGTAGTTAAGATTTGTCTTCAAGGAAATTGGATAAGCCAGAGTAGAAATGTATGAGCTCAGACCTCTACTTGTCATTTGGTAAACACTGCTTGCTAGGGTACATTTTGGATACAGGGAGAGAGAAGGGCTCTGATTTATGTCCCAAGAAGTGGGTAGCACTTGTTAAACACTCATGGTTGAGTATTTCCAGAGGCATCCAACAACTGTTGGGACTGGATTTTCTCTGGGAATATGAATCCAATATTAATAAAATAAGTGGATTTGCCCTCATGGAAATAGTCTTATTCCTGAAATATATTAATTAAGGAATTCCAGAAGGATGAAATTAACAAGGGAATCCAGACAAAGGTCCTGAATGAAAGAGCACTTGCTGATGGAGTCAAGAAAGGAGATGTGGCCAGGACATGGGAAGATACAGAAGAGATGTCTGTAACCCTGTTGTCAGGCTCACTTGAAGCTGGCTTAGGGGACAGTGGACTTGTTCCCTTGAAGTTGTATGTGGCTTTAGAAAGAGACTTCTTTTGTGCTTTGTGTTTGCAGGGCTACCCTCTCACCCTCAGCATGAGCTGGCCAAGCGCCAGTGCACAGGCTGCACAGGGATGGTCAGTTTCTACATCAAGGGTGCTCTGCGGCATGCCGAGGCTTTCCTCAAGAATCTAAAGGTGAGCTCAAAACTCTTCTGAGACTTCCTTATAGTGGCTCATACTCACTCCCAAGCTTTGTACTTTCAGGCCACTCCCATAAGACAGAGCAAAGTTCTCCTGGCTCAAATTTAATAAGATCAGAAGGATAGTATTAACTTCAGACATTTAGTAAAATCAAGTTAGGCAGTTCTAGCTATCTGGGACACTGAAGCAGGAGGATCACATGATCCTATAAATCTGAGATGAGGCTAGGCAACACAGTAAGAATCTGCCTCAAAAAAAGGAGTAAATTTTGTGTCACTGTAATATAATCTTAGTCCTTACTGCTGCCATAATACCCAAGACTAGATATACTAGCCCATTTTTCATTACTATCACAAAATGCCAGAGACAGGCTACTTTATAAATAAAGGTTTACTTCACTGGCTGTTTAAGACCAAAAGCATAAGGTCAGAGTCAAGTGGCCCCTTCCTTGTGCTGAGGGCCTAGTGTCAGAGGGCATCTTACGAGTAAGAGCAGCCACCAGTCAGGAAGGCCAATGGCAGTTGGGGCCAGGCTTGTTCTGATGGCAGTCAGCAGTATCTTGGTTAGTTCTCTCCTCAATGGCCTCAAAGCCTCCCATCAAGCCCCACTTCTTAAAAACATGTCGCACTGAGAACCTTGACTCCAGCCCATGAACTTTGGTGGGACCCACCTCACCCAAACCAGGCAGGTCACTCAGTGTGTAGTTCTGGTGGCTGAAGGGATCAAGCCGCCTGCCATCATCCATGTTGCAGATGTAGAAAGGGCGTGTGGGAGCAAGAAGACAGGAGCAAGAGTGTACAGGATCTTTAGGCACTACCCGTCCAATGAACATGAGTCAGGGTGGCACCCCTGATAGTTATCCTCTGAGAGACTGTACTCTGCAGGACCTGCCCCTCATTCACATCACACAGGGAACCTCGGGACAGACCATGTGCAAACCAAAGCAACTGTTGGACTAAGAAGTTTCCCCTTCTCCATAGGCAATGAAAGGAGGTATTAATTTAAGAGGTGCTGCATAGCTGGATGTGGTGGCGCACGCCTTTAATCCCAGCATTCAGGAGGCAGAGATGGCTGATCTCTGTGAGTTCAAGGCCAGCCTTGTCTACAAAGGGAGTTACAGGACAGCCAGTACTGGTAAACAGAGAAACCCTGTCTTGAAAAAAAAAAAAGTGCTACATATTGACTAGTGTAGATAATGGTAGACATTTATAGGTATTTATTTAAAGAGAAACAACAGAGGCAGGTCTAAAAGTAAACTGTTTGATTTCAGAGTACATGTAAATAATATTTAAGTATGATATGTATATATTTATTGTTACTGTTGCTTTGCTTTTAAGACAGGGCCTTACTCATTCTATAGTCTAGAACCTTAGCCCTTGCTATGTAGACCAGGCTGGCCTTGAACTTGCAGCGACCCTCCTGTCTCTGTCTCTGGGTGGTACCATAAGGTGGCACCATCTATCTTAAGCATAATATTTAATACTTGCAGACTGTTTAGTCATCATCCAAACCATGGTGATGTAGGAAACTGACTTTGTTCAGTTTATTGTTGATTGATTGATTTACTGATTGATTGACTGATTGACTGACTGATGACTGATTTTGCAGTTCTGGGGATGAGACTCAGGGTCTTGTACATGCCAGGCAAGCTCTCTACACTACCACTGAGCTACAACCCTCAGACCTTTGTATAGTTCGCTGAGGTAAGGCCTCACGATGTTGCTCAGGCTGGCCTCAGACTCACAGAAATCTTCCTGCCTCTGTCTTCTGAGTGCTAGGATGACAGTCCTGGGCTACTGATCCTAGCAACTTTTCGTGTTTTAAAGGTCTGAAGGCAGTACACCTAATTGTCTTACTTTATTTTGACTTTTTCTTAGTATCTTGCCTGATTCTTGGTTTATTCATAGTTACTATCACTCTTCATCCCTCCTGAGCCAGAGAAATTTCATCAAAAACATTTATTTTCAGAATTTAGGCATGTTATCAGGCAATCTAAATTCCTATTTTCTTTGCTAGGTGTTTACTCTGGCTGAGAGCCTGGGAGGATATGAGAGTCTGGCCGAGCTCCCGTAAGTGTGATCTTGTTTCTCTTGGTTATTACTACATTTCATTTGTCTAGTCTTTATTTTTAATAGTTGATTATCTTGATTTCTTTGCATTATGTCTCATGTTGAACTGCTGCATCTGTCTCAAGTACCACTGTCATCTACTGACATAAAAACCATAGCTCTCATCTTAAAGGGATTAAGAACCTGGACCCAGGAACACAGACTGAGTTAACCCAAATTCCATGTTCCAAAGTGGAAGTAGTTTCACAAGGTTTTTATAGTTTTACAGAACAAAGAAAGTTATAAGTCAAGGCATGTTTAAAAGATATTGGTGGGTACATCAGAGAGTCGGGTGCAACAAGATGGTGAGAGCATCAGAGTCGAACACAGCAAGACGGTGAGAGCTATGTCATCGTCCAGAGATGCTGTTGATAACGTTCGTAGTTCTTGGGTTGGTGGAAGCTAGTGTTTTGCTAATAGCTTCTAAGAGGTTTTTATTATCACATGATGTTAGTTCAGATACAGAGTAGGACAAGGAATGGCTGTTCCAAAAGGCTAACACTAGCCCGATAAAGTAATTAGCCTCTGAACCTAAAAAGTTCCAATCTCTCCACAGTACTGAAATTCCAGTCCACCAGTCTCTGCAGACATAGACTCCTTTGTAGTTGTTAGTTTTCATTTTTTGTTTTGTTTTGTTTTTTTAATCTTTGGCAGTCCACCACCCAGCTCCCAAAAAAATACGTGCAGACTTATTCTTACTTATGAATGCCTGGCCTTAGCTTAGCTTGGTTCTAGCCAGCTTTTCTTTTCTTTTCTTTTTTTTTTTTTAAGATTTATTTATTAATTATGTATACAGTGCTCTGTCTGCGTGTATCCTTGCAGGCCAGAAGAGGGCACCAGATCTCATGATAGATGGTTGTGAGCCACCATGTGGTTGCTGGGAATTGAACTCAGGACCTTTGGAAGAGCAGCCAGTGCTCTTAACCTCTGAGCCATCTCTCCAGCACCGCCCCCCCCCCTTTTTTTTTTTTTAAGCCAGCTTTTCTTACCTTTTGCCTCTGGGCTTTTACCTTTTTCTATTCTCTATTCCTTTCTTTCCTTCTTCCTCCATTGCTGGTTGTATACCTGGGTAGCTGGCCCCTGATGTCCTCCTCTCCTCCTTTCCTCACTCCTCTCTTCTCTCTTTCTCCTTCTATTTATTCTCTCTGCCTGCCAACCCCACCTATCCTCTCTCCAGCCTTGCTATTGGCCATTCAGCTCTTTTTTAGATGAATCAGATGTTTTAGGCAGGCAAAGTAACACAGCTTCATAGGTAAACAAATGCAACATAAAAGAATACAACACATCTTTGCATCATTAAACAAATATTCCACAGCATAAACGAATGTAACACATCTTAAATTAATATTCCACAACACTCCTTCCAGTTTTTCGTTTACAGATAGACTCAACTTCATTTTATGGTTTTCATTCACACACCTCAGCTTCCTGAGGGTGTGGATCACAGGCATATGCCATTCTCTACCTTTCAGGTCCCAAACCTGTGGGGACTAGGTAAAGGAGTGAGCTGTGCCCTTTTTATATGTTGCCTCCACAGTAGTAATGATGTGCTGTGCTGCTGTTCTCCCCTCCCCGTCCAGTCCTGGAAGGGAGACTTTATCTCAGAAAAGCTGTCAAGATCCCCTAGACAATAGAAAATATGTCCCATGCCCTTGGTTTTCAGAGGAGAGCCTGACTATACTGGTAAACCTGCTTATTCTCTTAGTGTGTTGAGTCTTTGATGGTATGCTGTCTGAATAAGATATCCAAACTCTGCCTGACATTCCACACTCTTCATAACCTGTGGGAGTCTGTTGGAGTCCAGCTCTGACCTGTCAAAGGGTTCTTGCGGGGAAGAGAGATCGATCTATTTTTCAATCTAGTCTTCAACTCCACTAGGGGCGGTGGTGGCGCACGCCTGAGGCAGGCGGATCTCTGTGAGTTCGAGGCCAGCCTAGTCTACAAAGCGAGTTCCAGGAAAAGCACAAAGCTACACAGAGAAACCCTGTCTCAAAAAAAAAAAAAAAAAAAAAAAAAAATCCATCAAAGACCCCAGAAGGGTGAAATATTACCTAATGACAGGGACATCTGGCTACCTGGACAGTAACCCTAGGTTCTTCTGTTAAAGTTGGTGCATCCAACTTTGGCCTACAGGCCTGGAATATTTGACAGACATTTCTGAGAAGCAGGGAATTTTTTGTTTTTTTTTTTCTTTTTTTTTATTAAGATTTTTTTTATTCATTTCACATACCAACCACAGATCCCCCTCTCATTCCTCCTCCTGCTTCTCCCCAGCCTTCCCCTCTATCCCTGCCTCTGAAAAGGTATGGCCTCTAATGGGGAGTCAGCAAAGCCTGGTACATTCATTTGAGGCAGGTCCAAGCTCCTCCCCCTGCATCAAGACTGTGCAAGGTGTCCCACTATAGGTAACGAGCTCCAAAAAGCCAGCTCATGTACCAGGGATGGATCCTGATCCCACTGCTAGGGGCCCCTTAAACAGATCAAGCTATACAACTGTCTCGCTTGTGCAGAGGACCTAGTCCAGTCCCATGCAGGCTCCACAGCTGTTGGTCTAAAGTTCATGAGTTCCCACTAGCTTGGTCCAGTTGTCTCTGTAGTTTCCTCATTGTGATCTTGATGCCCCTTGATCATAGACCCCCTCTTCCTTCTCTTCAGCTGGACTTCTGGAGCTCGGCCTGGTGCTTGGCTATGGCTCTCTGCATCTGTTTCCATCAGTTACTGGACGAAGGCTCTATGGTGACAGGGTATTCACCAATCTAATTACCTGGGTAGGCCAGCTCAGGCACCCTCTCCACTATTGCTAGTAGTTTAAGCTGGGGTCATCCTTGTGGATTCCTGGGAATTTCCCTACCACCAGGTTTCTCCCTATCCCCATGATGTCTCCCTCCATCATGGTATCACTCTCATTACTCTCCCACTCTATCCATGTTGCAGCTTGACCATCCCATTCCCGTATGTTCTCATTCCCCATCCCCTCCCCTCTATTGCCTCCCTCACCTCCAGTTTACTCAGAAGATTTCATCTATTTCCCTTTCCCAGGGTGATCCATGTGTCCCTCTTAGGGTCCTTCTTTTTACCTAGCTTCTCTGGAGCTTGGGTTGTAGTCTGGTTATCCTTAGCTTTACATCTAGTATCCACTTATGAGTGAGTACATACCATATTTGTCTTTCTGAGTCTGGGTTACCTCACTCAGGATGATATTTTCTAGTTCCATCCATTTGCCTGCAAATTTCATGATGTCATTGTTTTTTATTGCTGAGTAGTACTCCACTGTGTATCTGTACCACATTTTCTTTATCCATTCTTCAGTTAAGGGGCATCTAGGTTGTTTCCAGGTTTTGGATAATTTGAATAATGCTGCTATGAACATAGTTAAACAAGTGTCCTTGTGGTATGATTGAGCATTCCTTGGGTATATGCCCAAGAGTGATATCTGTAGCTTGAGAGTTTTTTCTCCGGGTCCCGCCAAGCCCCACCAAGTCCCAGAACCCACTTATAAAATAAACACACCGACTCATATTATTTAAACTGCTCGGCCATTAGCTCAGGCCTACCATTGTCTAGCTCTCATTTTTATACTAAGCCCAATTTTGTTAATCTATATGTCGCCACGTGTTCTGTGGCTTTACCTGTTGCATCTACATGATGTTCCCTGGACGGCAGCTGGTGTCTCTCCTCTCTGCCTTCCTGTCCTTTTCTTTTTTCCTTTCTGTTAGTCTCGCCTATACTTTTTGTCTGGCTACTGGCCGATCAGTGTTTTATTTATCAAACAACCATCCATAGCACTTCCCCTTTTTCTTTTTTTTTTTTTTAAAGGAAGGTTTTAACTTTAACATAGTAAAATTACATATAACAAAAAAATTATCAAGCAAGAATTACAGTTACAATATTTAGTCTATTTATAATATCTAGTCTATTTGTACTTGGCAACATTAAAGAAGATATCCTATCTATTCTATATTTGTGAGTCTAAGGTTTTATATTTAACTTATCTTTTATCATAACTAAGGAAAATTATATCTAGCTTTAACCACATCAAAGACCTCAGAAGAATATAATACTACCTGAGAAATGGGAGAAGGACGCAAGCAACTTTTGGGAGTCTTGCAGGGTAGACAGAGACAGCTGGCAGCCTGGACAGCCATCCAAAGTTCTTTTGTAAAGTTGGGGCATCTGTCTTTAGCTCACAGGCCTAGAGTCTCACAGTCACTTTTCTCAGTGTCCTGTAGAATGTCTGTAAGTTTCCTCTGCAAAGCAGGAACCTGAAGGACCATTTTGCCAAGCAAAGTTCAGTGGTCACCTTCCTATGGGTCCTGAATGTCCAGTTGATCAAACAGTCCAGGCAAGAACAGTTTCTTGCCCAAATGGCTATTTTTGCCAAGAAGAAGATAAACTCCATATAGAGTGTCTTTAATGCCCATCCTTCTCTCTGAAGTAAATCTGGTGCTGTCAGGAGCAGACATGTCTCACTGTCTAGAAAGTCTAAATTTTTAAAACATTTTAAATGCCATATTCTGTAGATCTTTGAAGTGTTTGAAGATTACCTGTCTATCTGAAATATATCTATGTATACCTAGAAGACTTAACTAACATGGCTACGAGTATGATTATCATAAATGACTAATTATTAATCTATTTCTTAATTATCCATTACAATTTTAAATGAGCTGTACACACATAATACCTTAAACAAGAGTAGAAATATACACACAATATAACAAAATTAACTTTAAATTTGTATCAATGAACTAAAATCTATATCAATGTAAAACATTTCAAACAAGTTGTTGCTCTTTAAAAGTAGGTTCATTTGCCGGGTGGTGGTGGCGCACGCCTTTAATCCCAGCACTCGGGAGGCAGAGGCAGGCGGATCTCTGTGAGTTCGAGGCCAACCTGGTCTACCAAGTGAGTTCCAGGAAAGGCGCAAAGCTACACAGAGAAACCCTGTCTTGAAAAAACCAAAAAAAAAAAAAAAAAAAAAAAAGTAGGTTCATTAATCTACCCTTTTATCTTATCATATCTATATCAGGTATCATTGGGTCTTGAGGTAGATTGATTCCCAGTTTTCTGAGATACTGCCATACTGATTTCCAAAGTGGCTGTACAAGTTTGCATTCCCACCAACAATGAGGAGTGTTTCCCTTGCTCCACGTCCTCTCCAACATAAGCTGTCATCAGTGTTTTTTGATATTAGCCATTCTGACAGGTACAAAATGGTATCTCAGAGTCGTTTTGATTTGCATTTTCCTATGACTAAGGATGTTGAGCAATTCTTTAAATGTCTTTTGACCATTTGAGATTCTTCTGTTGATAATTCTCAACAGAATGATCTCTGACAGATCAGCCCTCTGTCATATGTGGGGTTGGTGAAGCTCTTTTCCCATTCTTTAGGCTGCCTTTTTGTCTTATTTACTCTGTCCTTTGCCTTACAGAAGCTCTCCGGTTTCAGGAGGTCCCATTTATTAATTGTTGCTCTCAGTGTCTGTGCTACTGGTGTTATGTTCAAGAAGGGTCTCCTGTGCCAATGCATTCAAGGCTACTTCCTGTTTGGTACAATGTAACTGGATTTATGTTGATGTCTTTGATGCACTTGGGCTTGGGTTTTGTGCATGCCAATAGATATGGATCCATTTGCAATCTTCTGCATGTTGACATCCAGTTATGCCAGCACCACTTGTTGGAAATTCTTTCTTTTTTGCATTGTACAGTCTTGGAGAAGCAGGGAATTTTGAAGGACTGTCCTACTTTGTCTTGGCAAAGTTTGGCAGTTACTTTTTTTTTTGTCTTCTGTTGGTCCAGTTTGGACAATATACTGTCAAGCAGTCAAGGCAAGGGCAGTTTCTTTGCCCAAATGGCTAGCTTTTGCCATAAAGAAAGCAAACTCCACATGAAGGTTCTTCAGTGCCCATCATCTTCTTTTGAAGTAAATTGACGCTGTCAGGAGCAGACTTGTCTCACTGTCATGAAAAGCCCTAGGTTATTAAACACAGTAAATGCCATATGCTGTAGTTCTTTGAAGTGTTCAAAGACTATCTATCTATCTATCTGTCTGTCTGTCTGTCTATCTATCTATCTATCTGTCTATCTATATAACTATATCTGTGTATGACCTTGAAAACACACCTAACATGATTATAAGTTTGACTATTATAGGTAACTACTATTAATCTGTATTTCTTAATTGTACATTACATTTTTAAATGAGTTGCATAAGCACAATACCCTAAACAAGAGTAGAAACATACATAGAGTATAACAAAAGTAACTTTAAATTTGTATTAATAAGCCAAAATCCACACCAATGTAAAATATTTAAGACTAGTAGTTGCTTTTTTTAATTTAAAAGTAGATTCAATAATCCACCCCTTTATCCTGTCATTTCTATATCCCCCTTTTTCTTTTTAGAATAAGATCCCTGAATCTAATCTCCTTTGTTCAGTTTTTTTCCTGACCATTATCAATAACAACTTATAACCAACCCCCCCTTAAATGATAATAAACATCCATAACCCATCTTTTGGAATGTGGACATAATTCTCTAGACTACTTCCTGTTGTTTGTGGGTACTGGTATCTTTGGGGGAACCTTGAGAAAATCAGGATAATTGTTAGGTCTTGACTGCAGTAGTTTGTGGGCCTGGACCATCTCATCCAGCAGCCTTGAAGCTGTTTTGGATGCAGAATTCTGAGGAGACTGTAACAGAGACATTCTGAAGCCAGGCGGCGGCGGGTGGTGCATGCCTTTAATCCCAGCACTGGGGGGGGAGCCGTCGGGCAGACGCAGGCGGATCTCTGTGAGCTCCAGGGAAGGTGCAAAGCTACGAAGGGAGTGGGGGTGTGGGGGGGGGGGGGGGACAGGACACAGAGGCATTCTGAGATGCTGGACCTGGGCCATCCATTTTCATTGGTGTTTGGTCCCCTTGTTCTGAAAATACATACTTTTAAAGGTAATATACATTACAAGTATTGAATATATGGTGTGTACAAGTCAGTTAAAGATGATTTTTTTTTGTTTTATATTTGAGCAGGTAAAATATACGTTTTGTGTTTTGTATTTTTTTTTTTTTTAGGTTTATTTCTTTATGTCTGTAGTCAGGATTTTCAGGGGGTCTTCCCCAGTCAAACTTTATTCATACCAACCTGGAACAAATCCACAGCCTCTCATCTCCTGTGGAAATAAAAGCATAACCTCTTCCCCAAAGTAAGATATCTTTGACTTCCCTTTTGAAGTCAAGACATTTTAAAAATATATAGATTGGTTTAATCCAGCAGTTTTCATAATCCAGTGTGTCTTAGGAGCCATTGTTCCCTCATTAGTAATCAGAAAATCTAAAAACAACATTATAACATACAGAATCTAGACTCTCTGTGTATTTCCCATCTTTATGTGGCTTATTATATTTTTTATTACTTTATTCCCTTTTTAAGGGTTTTACTATTTTTTAAACTATTTTTTTAATCTGTGACTGTATATAACCTTTGTCTTTCTCTTCCAAGCCTATGTATATTTTTAAACACACTGTAACCCGTCTAGAGGTTTTTTTGTCTGGATCTGTCTTTACTGCATATCTGTAATCTTTTCTGTCTGAATGAGCAAAACTTAAACCTACCATGCAGCTTAGTTCCTGGTGTGAAGCCCGCAGGCAGTGGCTGGGAGACATGTCTCTGTACCATGGCTGGCATGAGAGACATGAGACTAGGAAACCACATTTGGCTCCGTTTTTGTGTGTTTAGAAACTTTTTTAAGCTTTCTTAGGTCTTATGTGTATATAGGTGCCAGATGTTTGGGTGGCATTTGTAGGTGGAAGTTTCTGTCCTGCAAGCTGCTCCCAAGCTAACCACACAGAGGCTTATTATTAATTATAAATGCTCAGCCAATAGCTCAAGCTTGTTACTAGCTAACTCTTGTTTTTTTGAGTTCTCTGTGTAGTTTTGGTACCTGTCCTGGATCTCGCTCTGTAGCCCAGGCTGGTCTTGAACTCACAGAGATCCACCTGGCTCTGCCTCCCAAGTGCTAGGATTAAAGGTGTGCACCACCGCTGCCCAGCTATTAGATAACTCTTTACATTTTCAATTAGCCCATATTTTTATCTATGTGTTGCCATGTGGTTTGGTAACTTTTTTTCAGCACAGCATGTTTATTTCCTGTTTCCTCTCCATCTCACTGAAACTCCTCACTCGGCCCTTCTTCCCATTTTCCTTAGTCTGGTTCTCCAACATAACCTCATCCTGTCTAGCTATTGGCCAGTCAGCTCCTCTATTAAACCAATCACAGCAACGTATATTCATACAGTGTAAAGGAATATTCCACAGTCTGGTGTGTACGAGTCAATTTATTATAGCTGTTACTAAAGGAATATGGCATCACTACTTCTTTTTGTTCACCTCTTATCAATGAACATGATTTTGGGGGTTTTTTGGTTTGTTTTTACTTTTTTGAGGCAGGACAAACAGCTCAATTTGTTCTAAAACTGGTTCTGCAGCCTGGGATGGCATTATATTACCAACTGTTTTATATCTAGCTCCAAATGCTTGGCTTGCAGGTGCACACCACCACACTCAGCTCTCAAGAGATATTTTTGTGGTATTTTTGTACACATTCAGAAATGATGTGTCTTGGAAGCACTATATTAAAGATTCAGAGTCCTGTGTGTAGGCATACTTAACCATTTACAATTGTAGGGAGAGTCCAACTCATGAAGTTTAAAGAAATATATCTAAGTCAGGCTTTGAAGCAGGTCAGATGGCATGTTTCTTCCCCAGTCCTTCAGGAAGATGCCTGAGAGAGGGTCTGTGAGCACAAGAGGGCACACTCATGTGCAATCAATTTGCTTCTCAAAGGAGGAAATGTTTATTGTTTTAAGGCTTTCTCCTTAAAAATAGATGTTTCCTGATTTATTAGGGGTTGGGTTTAATGTTGCTCAGCTCTCAGACTAGATAAGTATATTTAGGTCAGGACTTGTCTGTTTGGTCAGCCTTCATTCTGGGCCTCCCAACACTCTTGTGATTGGAGCAAATAGAGGAGAGGAAGTAGAGTCTGCATACTGGGTTAGCCTCCCACCCAGACACCGTATGTTAACTCCTTATCCTCAGAAAACACTTTGTACCTGTCTCAGTCAGGGTTTCTATTCCTATGATGAAATACCATGACCAAAATCAAGTTGGGGAGGAAAGGGTTTATTTGGCTTTCACTTCCACATCATTACCCATCATTGAAGGAAGTCAGGACAGGAACTCAAACAGGGCAGGAACCTGGAGGCAGGAGCTAATGCAGAGGCCATGGAGGGGTGCTGCTTACTGACTTGCTCATCATGGTTTGCTCAGCCTGCTTTCTTATAGAACCCAGGACCACCAGATCAGGGATGGTACCACCCAAAATGGGCTGGGTTGTCCCTCATCAAACACTAATTAAGAAAATGCCTTAGAGCTGAATCTTATAGAGGCATTTTTTCAATTGAGATTCCCTCTTTTTAGATGACTCTAGCTTGTGTCAAGTTGGCACAAAACTAGCCAGGATATTACCCTTTTTAAATCTCAATTTAGAGAGTGTGGGGGAAATGCCTGAGTTAATGTCCTGGCTCATATTACAATATTAAAAAAAATGTCTATTGCTATGGACTGCTTTATGCATCTCTTGCATTTTTAAATACTTGCTCTTCCCTTATTTCCTCCTTATCTCCCTCCTTTTTTATTTTGATTTTCTGTTTTTGTCTCATGTATTGGAACTCAGTCCATGAAGACTTACCTTTCTGAATTCTCACAGTCCATACTTTTCTAGTATTCCCTAATTAAAATAACTTTATGTACTTTAACTGACGCTTATGAAATACTTTTAAGATAGTGTAGATGAACAGTCTTAGTAAATAGGAAACACAGAGCCAAATGCAGAGTTAAAAGCCCAAGAGGTCAGAGCAGTTGCTAAGAGCTGAGACTAAAATCCGCCTTCCTACCCTTCCTGCCGCTGCTGTCCTTCCCCTCAGAAAGAGTCCTACTTCCTGTGTGTCTGTCTTTTCATTGACTTTCTGTTCTGCCTTCTCTTTGGTTGTAAACCCAACCACATGACCTCCTCGTCACTGCCTGTCTATACAGACCTCCAGGTCTTCTATGGTTGGTACTGAAATTAAAGGCGTGTGTCTCCATGCTGGCTGTACCCTTGAACACACAGAGATCTGTCTGTCATGTGATCTGGATTAAAGGTGTGCACCACCACCGCATGGCTTCTGCTATGGCTTGCTATTAGCTCTGACCCCCAGGCAACTTTATTTATTAACATACAAATAAAATCACATTTCAGTACTGTAGATGTAACCAACCGCCTTATTAAATAAGAAACACAGAGCCAATGTAAAGATAAAAGCCCAAGAGGTCAGAGCTAAGAGCCTTACCCGCCTGCTTCAGCTAGCCTCTTCAGCCAAGAGACCTCTCCGAAAAGAGAGCTACTTCCTGTCTGTTTGTCTTTAAATACACTCTTTGTTCTGCCTTCTCATTGGTTGTAAACCCAACCACGTGACTGCCTCGTCACTGCCTGTCTGTACAGACCTCCAGACACACATTGGAGTGTGTGTCTCCAATGCTGGCTGTATCCTTGAACACACAGAGATCTACCTAGCTCTGCCTACCAAGTGCTGGGATTAAAGGCGTGCGCCTCCTTCAGCAAATCCTACCAG